>CAKNYM010040859.1:0-15162 GCA_932195095.1 Andricus curvator
CACTTCCCGCTAATAGCGACATTGAAATGCTCAGGATGGAAGCGGCATAGCGAAAAAAGGGTAAGAACTGGCGAAAGGAAAGTAAAAATGGGTAGATGGGGAGAGGATAAATTGAGAGAATTTAAAGAAAGAATGGAGAACGAGGAGATTAGAGGAATGGAAGGGGAAGACGTGGACACGCGCCTTGAAAAGATAAAAGAAATAACCGAGAGGATAAAAGAAGAGGTAAGGCCAAGAGAAGAGGAGGGAATAAAGAGCGGATGGTGGGACGCAGAATGTAAGGAGAGTAAAGATAGAATGAAGGAAAATGTAAAAAAGTGGAGAAAAGGGGAGATAGGGAAACAGGAATATAATAGGAGAAAGAGAGAACATGAAAGATTGTTAAGTGATAAAAGGCAGTTGGAGAAAAGTAGGTATATGGAAGAGGTGGAAAAATCAATCAGGGAAGGGAGGGAATGGGATGTGATCAATAGGGAAAGAGGAGGAAGGAAGGGCATCAATGAGGAAATCGAGATGGATGAGTGGACCCAGTACTTTAAGCGACTGTTGGGAGGAGTGGAAAATAAGGTGTTGGGGGAAAAGAGGAAAGTAATAGAAGGGGAAGATGGTAGCAATAATGGGATAAGTAGGGAGGAATTTAATAGAGCGATAGGGAGGCTCAAAAGAAACAAGGCAACAGGTGAGGACGATATTGAGAACGAGGCTTTGAGTTTTGGAGGAGAAGGGGTGAGAAAGGAATTGTGGGAGGTATGCAAAAAGATTTGGAGAGGAGAGGGATGGCCTAAGGAATGGAGGACAGGGTGAGTGGTGCCGATAATTAAGAAAGGAGAGGGCAAGAAGGTGCAGGAGTATAGGGGAATCACACTTATGTCGGTGGGCTACAAAATATATACGGAGATTCTCAGAAAGAGATTAGAAACGGAGGTGGACGAGAAAGGGATTATTCCACACAATCAGACGGGCTTCAGGAAAGGGATGGGAACAGTAGACAACATCTACGTACTGAATTATCTTGTGAATAGGAATTTAGGGAGGAAGAAAGGAAAATTAGTGGCCTTATTTGTAGACTTTAAAGCGGCATTTGACTCGGTAAACAGGAAGGTGTTATGGCAGGTGATGAAAGAGAAGGGGGTGGACGAAGAGTTGGTCGAGAGGATAAAGGAGATATTCGAAGAGACTAAGATAAGGGTGAGGATTGGGAAACAAAAAGGGGAGATTTTTTGGAGTGGGAGGGGGCTCAGGCAAGGGTGCCCATTGAGCCCACTACTATTCAGTCTCTTGTTGGCAGATCTAGAGGAGAAACTGGAGAAGAAAGGAAAAGGGGGAACGGCTTTGGGAAATAGCAAGGTATATTCCTTAGCGTATGCAGAAGATATAGTCTTATTAGCGGATGACGAGAGAGGGATGAGTCTCATAATGAGAGTGTTCGAGGAGTATGTGGGAATTAAAGACTTAACGGTAAATGTAAATAAGACGAAGGTGATGATGTTTAGGAAGAGAAGGACAAAGGTAGAATATGAATGGAAGATGTACGGGGAGAAAGTGGAACAGGTCGAGGAATTTAGTTACCTAGGCTTCTGGTTTGAGTCGAAAGGAGGGGTTGAACTGCAGGTGAGGAGAAGGATAGAATGTGCGACTAAAGTAATGGGGCAGGTGTGGGGTATAGGGAAGAGAAGGTTTAAAGATGATTGGAAAATGAGACTGTGGATGTTTGATGCGTTGGTATGGTCAGTCCTAAGTTACGGAGTGGAGATCTGGGGATGGAAGGAGCACAAGAGGGTGGTAAGTATGCAGGAGAGATTCTTGAGATGGGTAATGGGAGTGAGCTGGAGCTGCCCAGGATACATGTTGAGGGAGGAATTAAGTAAAAGTAAAATGGTTATTAGACAAATGAAGAGAGCATGGAACTTTGAGGAGAAGCTAAAGAGGGGGGAGGGAAGCAGGATAGCACAAGCTTGTCTAAGGGAAGTAGTAAACAAAGAGACTAGGGGTAACACAGAAGGATCAAGGTGGGAGGAAGAGAGACAACATAGGAGGAGGGAATGCGATATAAGAGCAGATGTCAGAGTATGGCAAGAGTTAGAGAATAAACTGATAATTAAGGAGGGGGAGGAAAGATGGAAAAAAATCGTGGAATCTAAGTATAACAGGTGTTATAAGGTAGTGAAGGCTGAAGGAGAACCAGAATATTTAAGAAAGAGTAAAAAGGAGAGTAAATGGAACCACGTTATACGATTTAGGATGGGAGAAGGAATGAGAGAGTGTAGGTACTGGATGGATGAAGAGGAAAGAAGATGTAGAGTCTGTAATTACGAGATAGAATCATGGGGGCATGTTTTAGAGAGATGTACGGGGGATGAAACAGGTGGGGAGAGTGTGGATGACAGGATAAGGTGGATCTTGGATGGAAGTGGACAAGGGGCAAGCTGGATGATGAGACTGGAAGAAATGAGAGAAAGTAAAGGGCATGTAGTAGGGAAAGGCCAAGCGCGTACTCCTAGTCAAGGAAACTAATGTAAATAAAGCTTGAAAAATCATGTTAACGGAAATGGTAAGAGGAAACGGAAGCCCAGGAAATTCAATAGTCAGCAAATCTCGAGAATAATTAGGTTAAGACAAAGCGATAGTAAATAAGTTAATATAAGTAGAATATTATTATTTAGGTAGTAAGTATTATTAAGGTAGTATAAGTGGTTTTGTAACGTACTGTGAAGGGAGCGGAGGCCCTCAAACCCGTAAAAGGGAGAGAATAAATACATACATACATATATACATTAAACTATTAGTAATGAATAAACATTGAATAATTATTGATTAATAAATAATTAAAATGAATAATAATTAATAAATAATTAGAATTAATGATAATAATAATAATTGTTATTATTATTTTCAATAAATTATTATAAATTAAATAAATTAAAAATGATAATTAATTAATAATAATTAAAATTAATAATAATATCAATTATTAATGAAAAATTATTACAAATTAAATTAACTAAAAATGTAAAATATTTAAAATAACAATATTTAATATTGATAATTATTGATGATAATAAAAATTAAATTAATTAAAATTTACAATGATTCATGATTGATTAATAATTAAATATCTATTAATTAATAAACAAAAAATCATTATTAAATTATTATCAATTCAATCATCTATTCATTCATTATTAAATAATATGAATAATTAAGAATGGAATAGGGCAGAGACATTTCTCTGCAGAAATGCAATAAGATTTAGATAAGGTGGTTGTTGAGGACTCAGGCGAGCCTCAAGCTTTAACAAAGGAGCAGGTCAAGTTCGCAAAGTGTAGCTGTTACATTGCTGCCACACTGCCAAGCTAAACCATAGGCGGCACCGTGAATTCTCTATGTTGAGTAGTGAATTTAGAAAAAGCTTTGCAACAAATGCGTAGTCCCACTAATTATTTTGTTGCAAAACAAAAAAATATGGGTTTTCTATTTTCATATAGCCTACAATATTTTTCAGTCTAATCCCAAAAATTCGAAAATGTCTTTTCCCAGGTGCGAAATTGGGTCGGCTGCCAGAGATTGACCATTGGCCCAAAGTCGGCCCTGCTTTGGTAACCGATCTACGGTAACCAGAGTTGGGCCGACTAAGGTGTTTTCAGGCTGCCATGGTCCCACCGATATTGTCAACTGACGTCGGCAGCGGGCGAAAAGCCGACTGTCGGCCCAATTCTGGCCCAACGTTGGGCCGACCATCGGATGAACTGTGGCAGATTGGTCGGTACGGCTGCAAAAATGCGGTCGGTCCAACTCTGGATACAGCAGTCGGTTAGCCACAAGTCACCTTGATGCACCCGACGGTCGGTCAAACCTTGGCCCGAGTTTGAACCTACAGTCGGATAAACTCTGGTTCATTGTTTCAAAAAGACCGTGAAAGTACGGTCGGCTCGACTCTGGGCAAGAGATGGCCCGACCATCGGCATAACATTGCATTGTATAAGTCATCATGATGCACTCGACGGTCGGTCGAACCTTGGCCCAAATATGGGCTAGCCGTCGGATATACTAGGGTTTAAAAAAAGTTTGAAGAAATGTCTCAAAAAAATTGTTTAAAAAAATTTTGTCATAAGAAATTTTTGAGAACAAACATTTTGGAAAAAAATTGTTTGAAGAAAAATTCTTGAAAAAAATTTGTTGAAGAAAATTAAAACAAAAATGTTGAAAAAAAATTTAAGGGTTTCCGCCAGGGGCTACGAAACCCTAAAAATTGTAATCGATTTAAATTATTTATTTAAAAATTTTTTAATTTATATTTCCGTTAACAGATAATTTATTTGACATCTACATGATGTCATATAATAATAAAAAATTAATGAGAAAGAAGAGTTAACAAATTGTTTTTCTTAACTGCTTTGAGCTGTAGCTTATGAGGATGGTTTTTTCATTGACTTTCAATTCTTTAGGTATAGAGTAATGGGTAAGACTCCCGACTGCTAGGCGATAGATTCAGGTATAGGCGTAGGTTCGAAACCCCGTAGCGTTAGAAATTTTATTTGTAATATAATGCTTAAAAATGTAATATATGTATTCATTATGAGCACGACCATTAACATTTATAGTCAAAATACTCGCAATCAATTATTATTTATTTTTTGAGTACCACATTGTTGTCCAAGGTTGGGCCGACATCATCTTAATAGATGGCCCATATATGGGACCAAATGTCGGGCCGAACTTGAGAAGCCAAAGGCGGTTGACCGTTATCATTTAGCTGGTTGGCCCGACCAGTGGCGCACAAAGTTGGACCGACCGTCCGACGGTTGGCCCGACCGTGGGCCGACGGTCAATTCGCACGTGGGTTTTTGGACCACCCTAATGTATATATATATATATATATATATATATTAGGGTGGCCCAAAAATATACATTTTGGAATTTTCGACCCGCGTCGCCGCCAAATTGTTCTCTCGTAGAAACAAATGAATACATATTTTTTTATTTTGCAATAAAATGATTTTTAGTACTGTGTAAAGTATTTTGAAGTTTTTTGCCAACATACGAATTAAAACAGAAAAGTTTCAAGAGAACCTGAAGCGAGCCCTGAGATTTAACCCAATTAGTTGGTTCCCCAGAAAGTGCGAAAAAAATTGGGGAAATGTGCTGGGTTACAGGTTTGGGCCTGTAGCAGGGAGCTTTATGGTCGAGCCTGCATCTGGAAGTCCTAAGCCTCTAACAATAAGCCACTATGAGTTCAACTTAGCTGCCATAAATTCTTCAGGATCGGAGAAAAGCTGCTGTTGGACTGAAATTTTTCATTTTCACCCATTTTCGTAATCGCTTTAAAACTATAATTTAAAAAATAATGAACATTTTTTTCACAAATCTGTTCTCAATATCCTCATAAATGCTTCTTGAAAATTTCAAGTTAAAAAATCATATCAAAGGCTCGCTACGAGTCTGCAAATATTGTAATTTTATACAACTTTCAAGGTGTCTCAAATTTTTTTTTAACTTTGTTAGTGTATTAAAATTTGACAAAATGCATCTTTACTGAGAAGAGAACAAGTTTATAAAAGGGTAAATAAATTGACTTGTAATTTCTTGAACAAAATCAAGGAAGTAAAAAAAGTATACGTTTTACGTGTTAAACTCCATAAGACACAAAATTTGATTTACAAAGCACTAAAAATCATTTCATTCCAAAATAAAAAAATATGTATTTATTTGTTTCTACGAGAGGTTGCGGATAGAGGGTCCCTGTACCGAGGGTTTCTGCTCAATATCGTTACAATAATTAATAAGCAGTCGCGGATAATTGTCCAAGGATGGTCCCGAAGGAATAACTCCTAAGCGAAGGCGTAACAACCGTGCCGAAAGCTGAATGGCACCTGGGTAAGGTGGCTCAAACGGTGATCCTGGGATACCGGGCGACCTCTCAGAGTATCAGCCTTATCCTTGCACGCGGGGCTCTACAAGGATGGACTAACCCTTTTCCCTAGCTGCTCGTGGGAACAACAATGACAACACCAAACATAGTTGTAGGAAGTGCGGTTCAAAACAATCGAACGCGCAGGGCTCCCGACAATGGGTCGGACAACAATGCCGACTACCCTAGAGTTGGGGGAGCCAATCAAGACGGAGTCAATGCGATTGACCGTCGGAGTCTCGTTGCGTTTAGGTGGACGGATCGACTCAGAGACGACCTGCTGCAGGGCTATGATACCAGTATGGCCCCTGAACGAAAAGGTTACATGGCGCGACTGCATGCTCTGTGGTGCGAGAAACACCCAGTGTTCTCGGATTTTTCGCAAAAACGTCTGCAATACCGTGCCGAGTACCTCCGGAAAAGGGGTTATATAAGCGGAGCGCCTACAAGCGCCAGAACAAGCCGGCAACAGAGAAAGAGAGGCGACACTAAGATCAACCTCGAACAGGCATCCAATAGAGGAAGAACGATGCTTCAAGACCCGGAGAAACATCAACATTCAGGTTTCTCCCAAGCCCAAAGATCTGACTGAACTGGATGATGAGCTTCGTGGAGATTTTTCTGAAGAATCCGACCTCTGGACTATCAATTGTAGTGTGTACAATGCAGCGAGAACTTTGGCAGATGCAAACCGTAAAACAAAACCAACGGTTGATCATAAGACCAAAAGAAGAATGCATCAACTTAGCACAAAGATAGGCTGGGCAAGACAGTACGCGTCCCGCATTCAGTGTGTGATTGACTACATAACATCTGGCAGGACTTTCACTGCCAAGGTTCGACAGTTCGCGCGCGAACTGCCGATCCGTTATCACACAATCAACAAGTCAAAGCTACTGACCATCAGGCAGCATATTGTTGACAGAATACGAGTACTATCTAACGCTAGGAGAAGTCTAGAGCGGAGAGAGAGGTGGGTCAGAGAAAATCAACAGTTTTTGTCTGACCCATCTCGAATCTTCCAAGACCCTCCAGTTACTGTCGATCATCCGCCCAAACCAGAGGAGGTCGAAGCATTTTGGAGAGAAGTCTACGAGGTCCAACATCCACTTGAAGAAGGCTCAAAGAACATAAATAGCTTCAAGGAGCTGTGCAATGCCCTCATAATAGCTGAGGAGGAATGCCCGCCTATCACTACCGAGGAGGTGAAAAACGTATTAAGAGGCATGAAGAACTATTCCGCTCCGGGACCAGATGGTATCAAGACCTTCTGGTGGAAGAAGTTTCCTTCAACCCACCAGCATCTGGCCCGAATTTTTACCTCATATCTAAAATCGGAAGAGCCTATTCCGGGGTGGTTGGAGGAAGGGCGCACAATGCTCCTGCCGAAGACGGGCAAATTAGCTGACCCTAAGAATTACAGGCCAATAACTTGTCTGAACACGCTGTATAAGATCTTCACAGCTATCCTAAATAATAGGATTCTTCGAACAATTGGACCTGTGTGGCGAGAGATGTATGAACAACGTTGCTCAAAGAAAGGCGTAGCAGGATGTCGGGAGAACTTGCTCATCGATAGATGTGTCTGTAAAGACGCAGCATCCTATCAGCGACTTCTATCGATGGCCTGGATTGATTACCGGAAAGCTTTCGATTCAACCTCCCACAGACTTATCATCTGTCTGTTGGAAAGCCTAAAGGTTCATCCACACATCGTGAGGTGCATAGAGAGATTAATGCCGCTTTGGAAAACCAGATTTACTATCTCATCTGGAAAACATCGTGTGATCACTAACAGTATCACCTTTCAGAGAGGTGTGTTTCAGGGCGACACCATGAGCCCTCTCCTCTTTTGCCTCACATTATTGCCACTATCTCTCGCACTTCGCCATTCCGAAGGGTATCTCTGCGGCAAACCTGGAAACCGAAAGCATAAGGTCACTCATGTATTTTACATGGATGATCTTAAGATCTATGCTAGGAATCAAGAGAAACTACATCTAGCTCTGAAAATTGTCCAAGAGTACACTCAAGAGATTGGAATGGAATTCGGGTTAGAGAAATGCGCCAAGGTTAATTTGAAGAAAGGAAAACTTAACGGCATCCCCGAAGATCCTGAGCTCGTTGACAGAAGCGCTATACGACACCTTTGCGCTGGAGAGACCTATACATACCTGGGCGTGCCACAGAGCCGCATTCAGGACGTGACACCTATGAAGGATACTCTCCGATGCAGATACAAACGTCTCATCCGGCAGATTTGGTCTTCCGAACTGTCGGCGAGAAACAAAGTATCTGCAACGAACATGCTTGCCGTCCCGGTAGTACTCTATTCATTTGGAGTGGTTCCATTGACGAAGGACGAGCTCAGATCCCTTGATATCGGGACGCGAAAGGTTTTGCACATGAACAAGAGCATGCACCTTAAGTCTTCTGTTCCGCGACTTTACATCTCACGCCGCCTAGGTGGTCGCGGAATACTGAATCTTGAATGTCTTCACAACAGAATTATTCTGGGTACAGCACATATAGTTGCAAATGGACAAGACCCTCTTCTTAAAATGGTCAGGAAACACGAAGAAGTGGGCAAAGGGGCGGTTCTGTACAAAGCAGCGGAGGAGGCTGCTGAAACACTCGGCCTTGACTTCAATATTAGGGGTGAGCAAAATGCATCAAATCTTATCCATCTTGAATACTCACACCTGAAGGCCCAGATTAAGAAAGCACAGGAGAAAAACTTCCACGAACAGCTTCTCGACAAGAGGATGCACGGCATCTTCCACAGAAATGTGGAAGATAAGTCGATGTCGTATGAGCTAACGTATGCTCTCCTTAACCCGGATTGAAGTCGGGTATGGAGGGTTTCATTTTGGCATTTCAAGACGGTGTCATTTCCACTCTAGTATATTGTCGCCACATTTTGAGCCAAGACATTCCCGATGATAGCTGCAGAGCGTCTCATGCACACCCGGAGCATCTAGGACACATACTATCTAGTTGTCCAACTCATGCGGGAACGACCTAGATCCAAAGGCACAATGCGGCACTAAGAGTGCTTTATTACCATCTCTGTCACTCTTATGGCATTAGCCCAAATGCCTCTCCGCTAAACGGTCCTAGAGAAATAGAGTCAATTGTCGAAAATGAGAAGTACCGCATATACTGGAACTTCATATTCTCGACAATTGTTTCTGTTGCGCACTCGAGGCCTGCAATAGTTCTCCTTGACTTCGAGAAACGAACCATGTTCGTTATCGAATTTTCGGCACCAGCTGACAAAAACGTCACAGCCAAGGAGAAAGAAAAGAAAGAGAGGTATAAAGACCTTATAAGGGAGTTGCGACGGTTATACCCGGAATATTTTGTTAAGCTAATCGTCTTGATCATCGGCGCTCTTGGAGGTGCCAAGGTTTCACTGGTTAATAGCCTGAAAAGCATCCCTGCATGTCAACAAAATGCTGAGACACTTGCTGGGAAAATGCAGAAGGCGGTCGTCCTTGGGTCGCTCCGTGTCCTCAGGGTGCACGAGACTTTTGCCGGATCATCGCATTGAGTTCGTCGCAGACTGTAACCACCTATCTCACGGTCGTGAGACGTGGTTACAGCTGAAATTTTACCACGATTTCGCTGGGAGCGGGTGCAATTTTTCAGATTAGCACCCGCTCCCGCCGAAATCCTGCGGTTGTCCTTATGGCAAACTTTTAAATATATATATATATATATATATAGACTGTACGTTGTCACCTCCGTGTAGTTGACCCTACGTTCTCGCCTCCGCTTTTTTCCGTGAAAATATTTAAAATTTATATGCATATATACGTTGAGGGGGGCCTTCTGATCAGGTTTCTCAAAAGAGGGGTAACAATTTTTCATTTTGGAATTTATATATATTTGTGATACTGGATGTACGAAGTGACCTCCTCTATATATAAGGAAGCGCGTTAGACGTTATACGTACTCACCTCAAGCGGTGTTGCCACGTCTGGGAGGTAGAATTCTTACCTGGCGTCCATGTCTCCCAGGTATCTATGTGATCTGACAATTGATTCATAATCAGAGAACTAAGCTCATTCGAAATATCATTAGTTTAGAAGAAATTTTTTTTTAAACAGTTATTTATTATAATATGTCGCTTCAGAGATCTCTCGTAAATTCGTTTTTGGCGCTAATTATGATTTGCTTGCGGGTTTTTAAATTCAAATTTCTACTGATACATGAAATACTAATTTATACTGACAATTAGATGCCTAAATAAATTGTTCAAACAATTTACTATTGTTTTTAACCATTTTCGCTTAGAATAGAGTTCGAAAGTCGCGTTTTTTTTTTAATTGCACTTTTTGTCCAATTTTCAATGAGAGCGAGTTGATACCTAATTTATGTTGATAAAAAAATTGTTTAACATATTTGTTATTATTGTTAAAGATATTCTCTTTCAATAATGCTAGAAACTGCGGTTTTTTCTAAAACTTGTAACTTTTTGTCCACTTATCACTTGAAATTAGTTAATATTCATTTTGGTTCAGAAAAAAATTGTTTAAACAAATTACTATTGTTATTAGCTATCTTCTCTTAGATAAATTCTAGAAAGTTGCGGTTTTCTCTAACATTTTTGACTTTTTTTCTAATTTCTGATTAAAGTAAAGTGATATTCAATCAAATTTAACAAAAATAATTGTTCGAACAATTTATTATTATTGCTAATGATATTATCTTTGCTTCATGGTAGAAACTTGCTGTTTTTTCTGAAATTTTCAACTATTTGTCTATTTTTCACCTGGAGTGACCTAATAATCCTTTTTGTTGAGCAAAAATAATTGTACGAACAAATTATTGTTGTTTATAACTATCTTCATCTATATTATTGCCAGATAGTTGCGGTTTTCTTCTGAAATTTTTAACTTTTTGTCCACTTTAAACTTAGTGAGGTGGTAGAACTAGGTCATTTAATGACTTGTGAAAGTTTTGTTTTGCATTACAACAAGAAGTTTATTGTAAATCGTAATAGAAAAATTTGGAGTTGCAAATGTTTTAATATTAGCTCCGGAAGGGGAAAGGGGGGGATTCTTCCTCGGAGAAAATGCGTCTCGTCGGAGACAATATACAATTGAGGTTGGTCAAAATTTGTTTCAATACACACACAAAATACATTTTGCGGTTTAAAAAAAAATGATATTCAGAGGTGTCGCAAGCCCTTGAAGTTTAGTACGTATTTCCCATCAGGAAAAGAGACGTTTTTGTACATTTTATTTAGAATCGTCAATATTAGCTGAATGGAGTTGAAACTCAATACTTCTCTTCACAAATAGCCATAGAATACAAGTCAAATATATTCATTATTAAATATCAGCCACCTAAGTCTGTTTTATAGGGTCCCAAAAAAACCCATACGTGAAAAAATGGGTTTTGCGAGTTTTTAGCGCTAATCATGATTTTTTGGGGTTTTTAAACAATGCTAGACAATTCTAGTTTGTTTTTAATTTTTCATTTTGTGTTCAATTTTCAATTGAAGCCAGTTCAACGAACATAATTTTTCAAATAATTTTTAATTGTTTATAACTATCTTCACTCAGATAAATGCTAAGAGTAATGGTAGTAAGTTTTTTTTTTCTAATCTTGATTTTGCTTTGACTTTTCAGTGATGAACAAATAACAAGTGAACCTCAACAAAAATAATTTTTGAAATGATATTTTACTTTTTTAAGTGAATTATTTTTGCTCTTTTCGCAATGTTTGAAAAAATTATTCACAAAAAAGCTATCTTACACAAGAGACACAAACAAGGAATGAAATAGAGTAGGTGGGAGGACTCGGTCTGCATATGACTTGTAACAATTTTGTTTTCAATTATAACCAAAAGTTCATTCCAGAGCGTAGGAGAAAAATTTGTAATTAAACATATTTTGATATCCGGCCCCCCCCCCCCCCCAGCAAAATATACTCACGAAAAAAAAAGATTGTTCAAAATATGTTTTTCTCTCATGTTTATATAGTATTTGTTCATAACTAACAAGGCAAAGCAAAGTCAACCATTTCAGAAAAAACCGGAACTTTCTAACACTTATCTGAGAGGAGATAGTTTTTAAAAATAGTAAATTGTTTAAACAACTATTTTCATTAACTTGCATTGATTATCACATCACTAAGGGTGCTAAAAAGTTAAAAATTTCAGGAAAAAAGCGCAATTATCTGACATTAATATATATGATATTAATATAGTTTTCAAACTAGAATGAAAAGATCTATCAGAGTCGAAAAGAACATGTAAAATTTCTATGTTGTTTTAGATACTGCAAATAACGATTTTTTCCTCTCGATAAATTCTATGCCTTGAGCATGCACAGCCTGCCCGTCTGGAAATTAATTCAGCCAACTAAAATAATGATACAATATTACATACATATTGAAAATGGTAATTTAGTTACATTATCAAATCATTTAAAATTGCAAAATTTGCTGAGTTGTTTGGTTTCAATGTTAAATACAAATATTTTCTGCTTTTTTCAATTTAAATGGTGCAATTTAAAAAATTGGAAGCATAGCGATCTTCTTTTGCATTATATTTAAAAATTTCCAACGTAATAATATTTAAACTTTTAGTTAAAGATTTTCACGAATGAATCATTTCAAATATATTTGATTGGAAGATTCAAAGAATGAATAATGATTCTGAATGAAGTGTTGAAAGCTAAACGATTTATATTTAAAAAGTTAGAAATTATATTTAAAAAGTTAGAAATTATATGTTACTTAGAATCAAAACATATGAAAATTGTTTGATATGAAATTGAGACCTTGGTAATTGAATAAATTTTTTGAATTCTGACTGGTTAAAATTTTAGAGTTTCCAATTCTCATGTTGAACGCTGAATTTTCCATCTTTCTCTTTCAACAGTATTAATTTTGCAATTGAAATTGAATTGTTGAAATTTATAAAAGCATAGTTGACAATTTGCAGAATATTAATTTTGAGACGATTTTAATGTACTTGAAACAATTTAAAATTTAAAGGTGAAGAGTATAAAAGCGTTATAATATTGCAATTCTAAGTAATTGAAAATTGGATCAGTTCTAAATGATTTGAGATTTGCTCAATTTTCAACGCTCCGTATTAGAAATGTTTTTATTTTTATTGTTGCGTGCTCAAAATTACTTTATTTCTTACATTTTTTTAGCATAATTCAAGTGTAAAAGTCTATATAATTGAAAATTTTTTCAGCTTGTACTAACAATTTAAAATTCTGAAATTTCAGAAGCTTCGACTTTGAACAATTCAATTCAGTTTTTCAGTTTCTAATTGCAGGATTATAATCACTTTTAATTTTGAATTGTTGAAATTCGAAAGTTTGAAATTTTAAATTATTAAAATTTGAACGCTTCGAATGATAAATAACACAACTCGAATTTAGTTGAATTTTATATGATCTAATTTTCAATATGTTAATCTGAAATTATTCAGTTTTGAACAGTTTTGAATTGTCCCGTTCTCGAAATTTTAATCTGAAATCTTTCGATTTCGAGATTCTTCAATTAGAAATAAAATTTTTTAATTATGAATGCTTTGAAGTAGTACTGATACAACAAAAACTCCTTTCTAATGAAACTGTCCAATTTTGAAAAGTTTCTTTCAAAATTTTCCTATTTCGAGAGCATCTGATGAAAATTTTTCCAAATGCTTTTAATCAGGCATTATCAATTATTGTTTCGAAAAATTGTTAATATCTTGATATTTGAAGAAATTTCATAACGTATTTTCAAATTTCTTCAATGTTATGAAATAAAAATCCAGGCATTTACAGCTAGTTCATAAAAAATGCACGTTCCCTCTTGAAATATTTTTGAACCTTTTCGCTGATTGCCTAAAATAACATGTCCAACGTCTTCAGTATATAAATATAAAAATAGTCCCAACGGCTAATATAACACAAATTTATTCATAATACTTTAAATTCACCTATTCTTTATTTCCATCTTAGGCTTTCGGTTATAAGACATTTAAGATTTTCTTTCCGACAACAGATTTTTCAAAATTGCACTATTTTAATTTGTAACACTTATTGGCTAAACATTTTGAAGAGAAAATTCGAAATTAAATATTTTCAAATTAGAATATTAAAAAATGGACAAATCTAGATTTCAATCGTATACTGACTACTATAGCAAATTTGTATAGTTTCCAAACAGAAGCTTCAATAATTCTTGATATATTTCAACTTGAATATCGCTTGAAAATTGAATATATTATGTTAAAAGAGTGCTAAAATCATCAATTTGAGAAAAATGTAATTTTCTTTATTACTAAATATATATCATCCATTATTCAGTTTTATAGTATACGCTGAAACAAATAGAAATTAGAAGGATGATCTACGAATATTAGGGGGTTAAACCTAGATATTAAAATTTAAAAATTAAATTAAATTTTAATTTTTTTCCAAACTAAATTGAATCAAATAAAATAATTTTAAATTAAATTAATTGAATTCAACAAATTTTCAAATCCATAGTTTGAAACAGAATATACTGTTGGAATTCGATTTGAACAAAACAATAGGTACCCAATAGGGCTGTTGTTTTTCCTTTCGGAAGGTGCAATATTTCAGTTGCAGTTTATGGCGAGGGGGAAGGGTTCCGGCATGAAGGCGACAGTGCCACCTCAGGTAGTGCACCTGTCTTTTCAAGAGTGTCCAAATTTCTGGGACACGATGGCGACGAAATTATGCCTACCTTTTTAAACCATCTTCAATCTTACAGGGATTTGTGAGATTCGTCATATATCCGAACCTATTCATTTCTATTTACTACGTTTTACGGTAAGCTCGGTAAATAATAAAATTCTTCTCCAATTTCCCAGTAGAGTGGGTCCAAAATAAATACTTTTGGAATTTGATATCGCTACAATGCGTAAAATCAGCGTATTAGGGTTCTAAAAAAGTATAATTAATTTGAAATCGATCCACGTGCAGCTTGGTTACCCATGCTCGAAAAAAAGGTTGAAAAATGTTCTTATTTGCAGAGTTTTAGACTTTTCTTGAGGTTTATATTTCTTTGCATACCTAAATTTTAGAAAAATTTTCTCAATTTTTTGCAGATTAAAATCAATCATTTTTCTGAAAAAAAATTTCCATTTACTTTTCAAAATGTTGATTTTGGTATTTAATGAAATAATCTTTATAACTTGTGGATCAAACATTTTTCTGAGCACGTGTGAGGTTTTGAAATGTAAATTCACAATACCCACTAGTCGAAATTAG
>CAKNYM010040860.1:0-10644 GCA_932195095.1 Andricus curvator
GAAAAATGAATTTTTTAAATTGAAAATGTAACTATTCCGTTTTTATTAAAAATATATCTTTTCTATATTTTTGTTGTTATGGCTTTGACCAGATAAATTGTATTAAATAATTTGTTGTTGACTGTTTTTTGTCTACTGATCTAAAATCAATATTTTGAATATTGATTTTAGACCAGTAGACAAAAAACAATCAACATCAAATTATTTTATATCTTTTTCAGTTGAAAATTCAACTATTTGATTGAAAAGAAATCTAGCTTGTCGAAAATGAAACAATGTTGCTTAAAAGTATCATTTTTTGCTTAAAATTCAACTGTTTTTGTGGAAAATTGCTTTTTGTTGTTGTTGTTGAGACTTCATCTATTTTGTTGAATATTCGTCTTTTTGGTTGACTTCAACTATTTTCCATTTAAAATTGAAATCTGTTTTGGTTGAAATATCAACTATTACATTTTTCATTGAGAATTCACCTCTTTTGGTTAAAAATTAATCTACTTTGTGAAAAATTCAATAATTTCGTAAGAAAGTCATTTTTTAAGATTCTTCATTTTAGTTTTGTTGAAAAATTATTTGTTAACTGAAAATTTAACTAAGCCAGTTAAAGATTTATCATTTTAGTTGAAAGTTCATCTCCTTGGTTGAAAATTTAACTAGTTTGTTGAAAATTCCCTAGGTTGAAAGTTACTTTTTAACTGAAAATTTAACTTCTATTTTTGGTGTAAAATTGATACTTTTTAGTTAAAAATGTATTTATTTTGTTGAAAACTCATGTATTTTGTTGAAAATTCGTCTTTGTCGGTTAATTGTAAAGTGTACATAAGAAATTAGAAATTTCTTAAAATCTAAACTTTCCCAATAAAATCATATCAACTTCATGTGCAGAAAATGAAAGGACAATTTCATTTTCAATGAATGTAAAATTTCAGATATGTAAATCGTCTGCAGTTGAACAATTTTGAATAAGGTCGAAGTGAATCAAAAAAATTACGTTATCTTTTCTTTTTTATATTCTGGCGTATTCTGCTATAAAAGTTACAAAATATTCACTACTCGGTTGTTATTTACGTTACGTTATTCAAAATAGCGAAATTCACACCGAATTATAATTCGTTAATTACACTGCAATTTTGAACAATATATCATGCAAAACGTTATGTCTTTTATATAATTATTATTAAAAGTTAAACGGATCATATTAAACAAAAACCATGCAATTATTATTTACAGTTGCATTAGAACGGAATATAATTTCATTAAACAGTGATAAATATTCATTTGTTTATTGATTGTTATTGACATCGATCGCCGGGTAACTTCGAATTGCTCTAGTGATCATGAATATTTTCAGAAAACTATATTATCTACTGAAATTTCTTTCGGCGACAGCGCCTCGTTTGCCCATTTTACTCACGACAACTGTTAAGAGGGGATGGATACTTCAGCGGGTAGAGAGGCACAGCGGGGACGGTAAGATTTTCGCCGACAGCGCCGTCTACATTTATCTTACCCTACTAATAATTCTATCCCCACTCCGCCGCCACTTGCCGCATCTAGGTGTATAATATCTTTGGTGGAACGCACAACAGGATAACCCAAGCTTAACTATGGCGTTAACTTCAACCCGCCATCAGTTAACCACTGATTTAACCGAGTTTGGTGGAACCGGCCCTAAGAGAACTAGTCAAAGATACAAGAGCCATGAGGGGTTCCGAATGCAATACTGATCATTACCTTTTAGTCTCCAAAATAAACTTAAGGCGGGGATGGAGAAGAAAGAGAACAAAAAAAAACGAAACAAACGCGAATAAAGATTGAAAATTTACAGAAACCGGAAGTGCGAATAGAGTTTCAAAATAAGTTAACCGAACGCATAGATAGGGTAACTTGGGAAGCGCTTATAAGCAATAAAGATATAGAGGGCGCGTGGACTTTGTTACGGGATATCATTGTTAAAACTGCAATTGAAGTGTGTGGTACGGCAGTAGTAGGAAGAAAGTCTGGTGATGCGTGGTGGAATGATGAAATTCATGCAGCCCAGCAAGAAAAGAAAAAAGAGAACATTAAACATCACAGGTCTTAGCGATGAGGAGAGAAATAGACTCGAAAATGATTACAAAGACAATAAGAGAAAAGTTAAACGACTAGTCAAGGAGAGTAAAGAAAAAATCAGAACAGAAGAAGAGAGGAAAATACAAAACAGCTTTGAAGGAATTATGAAACTATTATTTAAACTGATAAAAGAAAGTAAAAGTACAGAGTTTGTCAGCATGAGAAACAGCAAAGGTGAAATGCTATATGATATAGACGGGATAGTAGACGCTTTAAAAGACTCTTTTAAAGAATTATTAGGAGGTGAAGATATAGGGCAACAGAACTGCGACATAGAACATAATGCATTAGAAAACTCAATTGAAAAAGTCTGTGTCACTGAGGTTAGAGATATAGTTAAGAGCTTAAAAAACGGTAAGGCTGCTGGCGTAGACAGTATTAGTGCTGAAATGCTTAAATACGGTGGCGAGTACATACCTCACAGGTTGTGCGAATTGATAAATGTATGTATCGAGATGGGAGAAGTTCCAGACGATTGGAGAAAAGCGATTATCGTACCAATATACAAAAGAAAGGGAGATAAAAGCAACTGCAGTAATTACAGAGGTATCAGCTTACTAAGTACCGTAAGTAATATATACTCAAAAATACTCATTTGTAGGGTAATGAAAATGACAGAAGAAAATATATGGGAAGTCCAAAGTGGATTTATGCCAGGAAGATCATGTACAGATCAGATATTTAGTTTAAGACAGATCACAGAAAAAAGCTTAAGAGTAGGAAAGAAAGTTTTCTGTGCATTTGTTGACCTAGAAAAAGCATTTGACAAGGTAAATAGAAGTAAACTTTGGGAAGTCCTTAAAGAGTACGGAGTCAGTGGATGGCTCCTACAAGCAATAAAATCAATATATACAGGTAGTAAAGCGAGTGTAAGAGTAAATGGGAAACTGAGTGACTGGTTCGATATTATGCAAGGCGTGAAACAAGGATGCGTTATGTCCTCATGGCTATTTATCATATTTATGGATAAGTGTCTAAGAATGGCCCTCTTCGACGAAGAAGGTGTAGATCTCGAAACAGTGAACGTACGTGGGTTAGCTTTCGCAGATGACAAGATTATTATGGCAGAATCAATCGAGGACTTGCAAAGAATGTTGAATAAACTTAATACAAGCATGAAGAACATGGGCCTCACAGTTAACGTAAATAAAACAAAAATCATGGTGTTTGAAGGAAAAACTGAGAAAACAATGTGCAACATTGTCCTAAATGATGAAAGATTAGAACAAGTTGACAAGTACGTATATCTAGGTAGCCTATTCATTGGCGACGGGAAAATAGATGGGGAGTTAGATAGGCGCATAAATAAGGGTAAGCAGGTTATCGTTAGAGCAGGGTCCATGCTCAGAAATAAAAAAATAGCAAAAAAGCTAAAATGGCCATACATAATTCTATATTCGTACCGACTGTACTATACGGTAGCGAGACATGGACCTGTCAAGAGAAGGACAGGAGTAAAATTAACGCGACTGGCATGAAACCTCTGCGCACAATATGCGGGAAAGAAAGAAATCAGTTAAGATGGTTCGGGCATCTTGAAAGAATGAAAGATGAACGACTGACCAAACAAGTGTATAAAGGTAAAGTAAATGGCAGAATGCCCAGAGGTAGACCGCCAAAAGAATGGTCAGAATCTGTGAATGAGACACTAATCCGAAGATACATAAGAAGTCATAGAAACACGAGAGCTTGCATAAAAAAATGCAAGGACGTGGAGGAAGCTAGAGTAGTATGCCCAGGGCTGCCACACATTCACTTTTAGTCATTTTTTTTTAAGTCACTTTTTCGACACTTTTTTAAGAAACAGTCACTTTTTTAAAGGAAAATTTCATTATTTTAGTTTTTAAACCTATTAGACTCCATCTAATTCTCATAATTACTGATAATTACACTCTCCTTTTTATCGACTTTGCTGTTAACGTTTTAGCTGTTACCGACTGCAGGACAATCGGCACCGTTTGCGCGGCACTATAGCGTGAATTCTGATACTCAATTGTTTTTGTTGATCGTGGCATGGACAATATTTTCGTGGCTTGTGTGTTTTCTTGCCCATTTATAGTGAAATTGTGAATTTAATAATTAATAGGAGTTAGACACAGGTATGTATTGTCTAAATCCAATATCCTTTATCCTTTAAAAACATAAGTTAGGTTGTGTTTTTCTGGGAATCCCTTATATTCATTTCTCTTGCTTCTTTTCTCGGAAAAAAATTTCGCTGTTCCATTGACGCTCTCTTTATAGCATTATATTTTCGGAAAATAGTCGCAAAAAATTCAAATTTTCTCTATTGACTTTTCGATAACTATACATAAATTTTTTTCAAAATCAAATAAATAAAAAAAGGTGAAAATAGTAAAAAAAAAAAAAAAATTGATTAGCAGTTTGAACTCGAAAGTTCATTGCCTCACTACCCGATTCGGGTAGTGTTTCTAGGTGGATATTTACTACCAATGTGGGCCCACTACACCCACGACGGGCCAACAGCAACGCAGTATTCCTGGATGGTCACCCATCCAAGTACTAACCGCGCCCAACAATGCTTAACTTCAGTGATCTTACGAGAACTGGTGTTTCCAGAGTGGAAAATAGTATCTAAGAAAAAAAGAAAAAAATAGCTCTATCTGAAACTTGATTAAATACTTCAAAATATAGTTTTTAATGAATCTGAATATTTAAATAATTTTTTAATTGCTTGAAAATTTCTGATTTGCAAACATTTTGTAAATCTGCCAATTTTTCTCTATATCCAATTTAATGTTCTCGTCTTAGATTACCTACTTATTTACGTTTATTAAAGTTATAATTTTGAACTAAAAATAAAAATATTTGGACATTTGATTTTTTTTAGGCATCCAGGTGTGGTAAAACGCAATGGGGAAGAATTGCAGTTTTTCCTCTTTGTGGCTTGAAAAAGATGACGGATAAGGCTATAAGGTAAAAGATTGGGCAGTCAGATTTAGCGATCATGAAGCTTTCTGCTCTGTATGCGGTGGTTCCAGAATTATAGTTACTCATAAGGGATCTCAGGCTCTCATTCAACATGCTGCGACAGACAAGCACAAAAAAACTTCGCTGGCCAACGAGGAACGACGGAGTTGATGTTAAAATGTGCATCAACAGTGTCAAACGATTCTTCTTCTTTTGTGATGACAAAATTTCCAAGTACCATTCAAATCTACAGCGTTCGTGATCAAACAACAAGAGCGGAGTTAATATGGACTTTGAAGTGTGTTGCTGCTGATTTCAGTGCTGCTTCCTGTGGTGACTTGAGAAATATTTTTCAGTCTATGTTCCGCATGAATCAAATCACCGAGAATTTTACTCTTGGCCGCACCAAGGCTACTTATCTTCTGAATGATGCAGTGGCTCCCTATTTTAGGTCTGTCCAACATAAAGACATGGAAGATTCGTTTTTTGGTCTTTTAAATTACAACAGCACATTACAACAGCCATACCACGCTGAAAAAACCAGTTCTCGTCAGATCACTGAAGTTAAGCAGCGTTGGGCGCGGTTAGTACTTGGATTGGTGACCATTCGAGAAAACTGAGTGCTATTGGCACATCGTGGGTGTGGTGAGCCCACACTTGTAGTTATTTACTACAAGAAACTAACCTAGAAACACTACTCGAATCGGGTAGTGTCACGCCTACCCTGAAAGGGAAATGGCTTAATGGTATATATAAATGACGAAACAACAAAAGCGGCTGGGCAAAAGGAACTCTAGACCTCTGTGAGATATTGGTCCAAAGAGAAACATGGTATCGTTTTTCAACATTTGGAAACCTTTTTCATAGACCATTTTGTCTAACTATCGGAAGTTTATTTGCGCATGTGCGGCTGCCATGTGTTTCTCGCGAAGTTTGAAAGTTGCGCGCATATTTCGTAAAAATGTGCACAACTGTACCTTTTTCGGAGTGAAATTAAATGAAGATGATGTTTCGGGTGCGAAATTGGGCAAGTGTGAGATAGAAAAACATAGTTTTGCTCAATTGAGATAATAGTTAAGTTGCCGGAAGCAACCTAATAGTGGTTTTTTTACCACTATTAGGTTGCTTAACTTGTAAACAGGTTTGCAGTAGGTTAAGTTTCTCATATTATCAAATTTTAATGATATTATTGTGATTGCAATAAATATTGAAGGTAAAAAACAAGATTTGAGTATTGTAATTGTTTTAAAATAAAATTGATGGTGTTTTGGGAAGAAAATGGAAAAAAATAATTATTGTATAGTGTGTTGTTGCAAGGCCGACATTTTCGGAAAATGCCAAATCTGTTACAAAAGAATATATAATTTGGAAGCATATTCTTACGTTTTTGAATTTGAGTCAAAAATATGAATTAAATTAAATTGAAAAATTGAGAATATGCAAAAATACTGCAGATAAATAAAGTTCATACTACATTGAAAACGTAATAAAAACAAAAATGCACTCTTCGTGCTTGCATGCAACATTATTATTACTACTGTAATTTATTATTATAAGTTGTCATAATATAATTTAATATATATTTAACAATATAATTATGGACTGAAGGAATGCATAGAAAAGGGAAGGGACATCGATCCACAAGTTGATAAAGGATCATGGCTAAGTTTAAAGGAGGTGAAATTGAGAGGTTTTACATTTCAAGCAATTATTATTACACTCTTCAAAATGTTTCTTGAAGTCTTCTTTCCTAATACGACCACTTCTGTATTGTAAACAAGGTTTCGGGAAACATATGAAGTAGAGAGGTTATGTTCCTTGCATGCTTTTTGGTACGACTATAACATTTACATAAGCCGTAAATACAACGCATGCACGCTCCCTAACTTCCTTTTTCATTGAAATTCATTTTCACTTTGAAATTTTTTTCGGTAACTCGTCACAATTGATTAAAAATTAAAGATAATTGTTTTGCACTGTGTTCAACGAGCAAAAATGATCGCAACAACTGGATGCAACAGAAAGTACATTGCACATGCGCAGTAAACTTTCCGATAGGTAAAATGGTCTATTGGAAGTGCTACAAGTGACATCATTCTGGAGAAGTTCAACGAAGCTATGGACCACGCTAATTTATCTACATCTAATCTTCTGATGTTGGGTAGCGACGGACCAAATGTAAATGAAGGAGTTTTCAGGAAGATGAATAGTCAACTAATTCAAATGAGGAAGAAAGGTTTAATTGACCTTGGCACTTGCAACATACACGTTTGCCATAATGCATTCCTTAGTGGAATGGATAGGCTGGGAGAGGAAGCATCTTCTTTGCTTTATTTGTTGCATGATTTTTTTCACGGCTGGCCTACTAGATGGGAAGATTTTTGCAGCATTTTAAAGAAATTTGATGTTCCGCTACTACATTTCATCGAGCACGCATCTTCGCGTTGGCTTACAATTCAAGGGGCTGCAGAAAGAAGTCTCATTCTTTGGAAAACTACGCTAGAATATTTTTTAAATTTCTTCCGAACAAGCAGGATCAGAACTTGCATGAGAAGGAGTGCTATCTGCGGATTGTAAAGCTGTTAAAGAAGCCAACGATGAAAGCTGAAATGATGTTCGTTGTTTCAAGCTCCAAGGTACTGACGAATGTTACAAAGATGTTTCAAAAAGAGGAGCCTCTTATTCACCTGCTGCATTCACAGCTAACGAATGTAGTGAAAATCTTGATTGGTAGATCTTGTAAGAAAGAAGATTTGCCTTATGACAAAGTATTCGATAGCAGTAATCTTCTCGAACCGAAAAATGTTGTTCTCCCGCAAGACTGCTTGGATGAATTGTCAACGGTTGCTGAATTGAAGAAGGCTCTTTTTTTTAAGGATGCTCAGTCACATTACATCGCCGTCTGCAAGCACATTTTAAATAAATCATCCTTAAAATCTGTTACAATTCTTCGAGACTTACAGTCCGTGGACCCTGGTAAACGGGTGAAATCTTCCAGCTCTAGTGCCATTGTGGCAGCCGCTAAAGCTCTGCCCTGGACGGTAGAAACTGATGTAATCAAGGACGAGTGGAAACTTCTGCAAGGAGAGAAAATCTTGGAAATTAAAGGTGAGAGAATCGACGAATATTGTGCTCGTATATTTGATTTAAAAAATCTTATGGGAGAAAAGAAGTACCCGACTGTGAGTAAAGTTGGGAAAGCCTTCCTTACTCTGTCTCATGGAAACGCCGATGTTGAGAGAGGGTTTTCAGTTTCTGGTCGTATCCTTACGGATGAAAGAGCATCTATGAGCGAAAGGACGTTGAATTCAATCCTCACTGTCAAATATGTGCTTAAGCACTATAATAATTTGCCTCACACTGTGCCTCTTACTAAGCAGCTCCTTGATTCTGCAAGGTGCGCCCGTAAAAGCTATGAGAATTATTTAGAGGCAGAAAGAAAAAAGAAAGAAGAAGCTGAGGTATCTAGGTGTGAAGAAGAACAAGTGAAGAAAGATAAAGAAGAGCAACTGCGTAAAATATCTGAAAGCAGAAAGAAATTGCATTCTGAAGAAGAAAAGCTTGCTATTATGAGAAAAGAAGAACAGAAATTTAAAAATTCTAACAAACTCTTAGAAGAAGCTAACATCAGATTGAAAAAGGCTCTGGAGAAACAAAACATGGAGGAAATTCAACTTGTCCAGGCTATGGTTGTAGCAGTAAGAGAATTGCGGAAAGAATCCGAAGAAAAGCGAGAAGAACTTAATAAAACCCAGAAGACAGTAGAGAAAAGAAAAAATGGTATTTTAGATTTTATCTAAAAAAAAGAAGAAAATATAAGTAATATATATGTATGGAAGTATGGAATAATCTATAGTATGAATATTCTATTTAATATTGAAGTTTAAATTATTTTAGTTTGTGATTTTCCGGTTTTCTAGTTCCTATCGTAAAGAATTGTGGAATATAAATGCGGCAATAACAGACATTTTTTTTGTGTGAACATTAGTCACTTTTAGTCACTTTTTAGATGAAATTAGTCACTATTTTCACTTTTTTGAACTCCATTAGTCTGTGGCAGCCCTGAGTATGCCAGGACAGAAAAGTGTGGCGACAAATAGTTTGTAAACAGAGTGACAATAGAGTGAATGACGCCTGAAACAAAGACCTTGGATACTAAAAGGGCCCGAGTGGGGAACCACACATAACAATTTTGTGAGGCTCTTCACCTGGGGTGATCGCTAGAGAGATTGATCAGCAACTTGGGTCGGAGCAGTGTTGCGGAATGAACGTGTCATTTAAATAAATAACACGAGACTTCCAGATCAATCTAAAATATCTATACCTATCTACCTTATACCTTTATACCCACCTACACGCTACTATTTTTCAACCGAGCAAGTCACGCCTACCCCGAAAGGGAAATGGCTTAATGGTATAATAATAATAATGTGATAACTATGGTAAAATGATTTTTTTTCAGAATCGCAGACGATTTTGAAGATGAGGAAGAAGATAATATTGAATTAGAACAACAAGAAGAAGATGGCGAAAATTTTGAACTTTTACCCTCAGGAGAAGCTTCCGGAAGCGTGCAAACCTCTAAGCGAATAACGACCAGATATATGACAAAGTAAGAATTTTTTATAAATACGAAGCCTATATATTTACATTTTTTTATGTATTATCGAACTACATTTTATACCGATATATTAAATACGAAATAGTTTTCGTGCAAAGTGTCATTTTTTACAAGAAAAAAGCTCCTAAAATATGTTAATCCCATTTTTTAAGTAATTCAAGTACAGTTTTTTAATTGGAAAAGATATAACTAAAAGAAGTTATCTATTATAGTGTTCTTTAATTTTTTTTTAGGATTTTATAAATTTTTTAATACTAATCATAGTCATTATTGCAAAAAATATAGATATAAAGGATGTAAAATGAAAACCTTGTTTTTCGAATCTTCTATTTTTGACCAAAATGTACATTTTTTACTTCGATTAATAACTCTTTGAGGTAAATCCATTTATAAAAAATAATAATTTTGATTAGAAAGGAATGGTCTTCTGGGAATGGGTTTCCTTTGCGAATATTGCAGTTGTTGTGGTTATTATATATCTATGTATATGAAAAAAATTAGTCCAATTTTATTGCGTGCAATTTTTACGGTCATGACATTTTAACCTTAAACTTTAACGAAAAATGTAATAGCGATTTAATACAGCGTATCGTCGTCTGAGTGGAATAAGGCGTTTGTTCCGAATCTGCTTGCACAAGGTGATGGTTCGGAATTTATTGGACGAAGGTGATCGTTCCGAATCTGCTCGAAAAAGGTATTGGTTCGGAGTTTGTTCGAACAAGGCGTTCGTTCGGCGAAGTATTAGTCCAGTCAACGGGGAACAAACTTCACTCAAAAAAACGAATTCGGAAAATTAGAATTTTTTGTCACAGATACGTTGGGGATGACAATATAAAGATACTGTAAAAAGTCCCCAACCATATGTGTACGGCAACGGCCGCCATGATGGAAAGTGTTAAACAATAACATGTTTATTTAAATAACTCGAGAACGGTTGATTTTAGGTCGAAAATGGTCATGTTAAAAAATGTTCACAATTTTATAGT
>CAKNYM010040860.1:11044-25519 GCA_932195095.1 Andricus curvator
TTGATAATACGTCTACAACTGTTAGAACCTTTTCTGTGCACTATAAATTTTTGAACATTTTTTAACATGACCATTTTCGACCTAAAATCAAGCGTTCTCGAGTTATTTAAATAAACATGTTATTGTTTCACACTTTCCATCGTGGCGGCCGTTGCCGTACACATATGGCTGGGGACTTTTTACAGTATCTTTATAAAGTCATCCCCAACGTATCTGTGAAAAAAATTCTACTTTTCCGAATTCGTTTTTTAAATCCTTCATTGACTGGACTATATTTTATTCTTGAAAATTTGTAGTGGTGCCATTGACCCAGGGGATCGAACAGTTTCGAAAGTAAAGTTTCCTTTTTTTATTTAAGCTTCTAATTCATACTATTTTTACATAATTATATACAACTAAGGTAATACAACACCACTTTTCACATTTATTTTAAATCACTATATTATGAATTAATTGTAGTATTAATTATAGCTATGTAATGTGGTGAGTATTTAATAAAATATTGTTTTGCAAGCGATGATTAAATATATTATTATTTATAATAAATCTGTCGATATCAGCGAAAGAAGGACGTCTAGGGTAATCATAGTTCTCGTACATTAATAAATACATTAACATAATATATTAAATAACAATAATATAAATTACTTCTTAGAAATGGAAGATACATATTGTGCATTCTACCTAATATTAGTATATTTGTAGATTCTACAAATTCACTTTTTTCAAACAAAATTATATATATTTTTTAAATAAACATGATTGAAATACATACGTAATTATTTTAAACATAAGTAATAAATCACTGCATAATTTCATTACAAAATGAGTGATACTCCAGCGGAATAACCCCGCTTGAACACGGCAATTGTAAATCCTTCTTCTTTTCCTTATCTAATTGAATTTACTTTAAAAAATGTTGTTCTTGAAATTTTGTAGTGGTACCACTGACGCAGGAGATCGAACTTTTTCAAAAGTAAAATTTTCCTTTTTTTAAAAATAATTTTTCTGTGCATCTAAGAAGATAAGTCAGATTTAATTTTTCCGATTTAATTAAACCGAACGATGAATACCAATTCAAATTCACAATGACATTAATTCCAAAATTATATGAATCTGAATTAATTTTGTCGACATTTTTTTTAATTAATGTAATTTTTTGTTTATTCTAAGTAACAAATAAAATATTGGACAGTAAAATATAATAAATTTTGTAAATGAATCAAATTAACGAAATATAACATTTCTTATTCTTTCAAATAAAACAACTTGTCAATAAAAAATGTATCGACATACTACGATTCCTGTCTGTATCTCCAGAGGCTAAAACTTAAATTGCTTTCCAAATCACAAAGAATTCTTCAATCATTTTGTTTACAAACGGTGGAAACGTAAGTGGGAAACTTTCGTGAATCGGAAACATGTTCGCATATTCGTTAGAAAGCTTCAGTCGGAATTGAGCTTAGTTTCAAATCACTACGGTGGATTATGTCATTATTTCAGTAAACTGGGCTATTAACGAAATACTAGCAATGGAAGGTATGTAACATTAAAATTATCATTTTTGTATAAATTTTTATTTATTATATATAAATATGAACGAAATAAAAAATGAAATAATTAAATTTCGTCCCTATTTATATATAATAAATCAAATTTATCAAAAAAATTATTATTTTAATGTTATCTACCTTCCGTTGCTAGTATTTTGTTAATAGCTCGGTTTATTAAAATAATAACATCATTCACCGTAGTGATTTTAAACTAAGCTCAGTTCCAACTGAAGCTTTCTAACGAATTTGCGAAGATGTTTCCGACTTACGCAAGTTTCCCACTTACGTTTCCACTGTTTGTAAACAAAATGATTGAAGAATTCTTTGATATTTGGAAAGCAATGTGAGTTGTAGCCTTTGGAGATACAGCCGTGAATTATAGTATGTCGATCAATTTTTTACAGACAAATTGTTTCATTTGAAAGAGTAAAATATGTTATATTTCATTAATTCGATTCATTTATAAAATTCATTATATACTACTGTCCAATATTTTATTTTTCACAGCGAATAAACTAAAAATTACATAATTAAAAAAAATTGGAACAAAATGAATTTCGATTCATATTATTTTGGAATTACACTCGACTTCCGATTGAAGACCAGTTTAGGGGATGGCTCGCACTGGCCTTGGTCCTCAATCGAAGGCTTCCAAACGTAAACAGTCAGGGCCGTGTGAACCATTTCCTAATACATATTACGCAACATCCGCGCGTGCGTACACCCGCGCACTGCCCGCTTTGTCCCCAGGCTCCTGTTGTTTAAGAATTACTGAGCAGTTAGAGTGAGCAAGCCTCCATTGCTCCGCACATCACCACATTCCGACGCCACACAAGGCCAGCATTTCTAGGAACACAGTAAATCGGTGGTCCTTATATCGGAAGTTGAGTGTAACGTCACTGTGATTTTGAATCGCTATTCATCGTTCGGTTTAATTAAATTGGAAAAATTAAATCTGACTTCACTTCTTAGATTCACAGAAAACTTATTTTGATAAAGAAAGGGAAACTTTACTTTTGAAAATTTTCGATCTCCTGCGCCTGTGCCCAGATAACAAAATGTTTGCGCAATGATGGCGTATTCGCACGCATATGTGCGGATCAATCTGCACAATGTGCCCTCACCTGATGAGACACATGCGTCATCAATTGAGGCGCATATCGCTCGCACGTTATGACAATCTAAACGTGCGTCTAATACGCGTCGTATATCGCTTGCAAATTTTGGATTTTCATTAGCTATGTTATAAATTAATATTTAAATGACTACTATTATTAACAAATGAAAGAAAAGTAATTAATTTGTTTAAACTTACATTTAAAAAATAGTAGGTAGAATATATATTTAAATATTTTCAACATTTTCTGTATTTTATTAATAATCTAGCCGCCACTCAATATATGCACTGCGAGGTCTAGAGTTAAGTTATTTTACTTTACATTTTTGAACAGTTGGTCGTTAATGGTTTAAACCAGTTTTTTTAACAAATACAGTGTTCATGAAATTCAAGGAATTCATAAAATTCAAGCAATTCATGGAATTCAAGGAATCCCTTGAATTCCATGAATACGCGCTCAGCCCGCTACCTTGCTGGAGCGTGACGTGACGATTCTTATGGATTCATTCCTGGTGCAAAAATGCCGTACCGCGCCATAAGATGTTTCACTTTAGTAATAAAGTTTCAGATGTATATGTGACGCGATCTGAAGAAAGACCCCTAAGCGGCCAAACGTAAATTTTAAAGAAGAAGCAGGAGAAGTGGCGACGGGCCGATAGAACGACATAGAACGACAATGTTTATACGCTTGTACTGAATAAATTATTAATGATGGAATTTTTTTAACTATACCATCTTAACAAAGATACCACGCTGAAAACACCAGTTCTCGTAAGATCACTGAAGTTAAGCATTGTTGGGCGCGGTTAGCACTTGGATGGGTAACCGTTCAGGAATACCTGCGTGCTGTCGGCCCGTCGTGGGTGTGGTGGGCCCACATTGGTAGTAAATATCCACCTAGAAACACTACCCGAATCGGGTAGTGAGGCAATGAACTTTCGAGTTCGAACTGCTAATCTATGTATGTATGTATACCATCTTAACCCTTTGCGGCGCACATTTTTCTATCAAACAAATTTTACTGTTATATACACCTTAGGGGGTTTTCGGGGTCGCTGATCACGAATCTAAAGTCAGATTTCCAAAATTCAAAATGGCGGATCCAATATGGCGGGCGAGTTTTTTCAAAAGTTGTTAGATTTTCATAAAACTTTTTACTCGGGGGTTTTCGAGGTCGCTGATTATGAATATGGATCCCGATTTGAGAAATTCAAAATGGCAGACATATTTGTCGGCCATTTTGAAGTTTGGAAATCTGGCTTCAGATTCGTGATTAACGACCGCAAAAACCCTAGAGTACCCTAGAGTAAACTGAATTCTTTCGTAAAAAAGAGCGATTTTCAACATTTGTTTATTTATAACTATTTATAATTTTACACAATACGTTCGTCAACATGTTTTTCACATTCTTCAATGCTTCAAATACGATATCAATAAGAAGTTTTTGTTATTACTTCAAAAATATTGAATCTAGAAAAAAAAGTTGTGAATAAGAAAGGTGGTAATCTGGGTTACCACTGCGCCGCAAAGGGTTAAAGAGCAAGTTCGAATCTACGTAAAACATTAAAAATCAGAGAATCGATTTTTAGCCGCTTAGGGGTCTTTCTTCAGATTGCGTCACATATACTATTTATATTTAAACTTTAAAATATAAATTTATAATATTACGGAGATTTATTTTCATTTTGGTTGGAAATGTAATCTTTTCACATTTCAAAAGTCAATAATATATTAATATTATTATTTTTTCAAGATTTTTGACAACTTTATGATGCCTTCATATGTGCGTCGAATTTTGCTCACATTTTGTGAAGGCACATGTGATGGCGAAATGCGAGTCATAACGCTCGTAGCTACGTGCCCATCACATCATGATGGCGAAATGGACACTCTCTCGCACGCACAACATGAGAATCACACAATGCGTGTGATGTGCGTATTACGATTGTTATCTGGGTGGTACCACTACAAAATTTTAAGAATAAAATACTTCGCCGAACGAACGCCTTTTTCGATCAAACTTCGAACCAACACCTTCTTCGAGCAGATTCGGAACCAACACCTTCAAACAAAATCCGAACCGACACCTTTTTCGAGCAGATTCGGAACGAACACTTTCTTCGAGCAAACTTCGAACCATCACCTTCTCACGGTGGCCGTTAAAAAAGTTAAATGATATCTTCAGGTACCCCAAAGTTATGAATAGGAGATTGTTTTGAATACTGCCGGGGAACCATTTTTGATGAAATTAAAATATTTCCCTGAACGGATTTTTTTGCCTGGAAAAACCTATTTGAAATACTAAAAATCAGTAAAATACTATTTTCAAGTTAATAAGACCATATAATTACGTTTATATAAAGGAGTTATATGTAAATTAGAATTACTAACGAGAAGTTAATCAATAAATAAACAAAAGAAACGATAAAAAAAATTTTAATCAATATATTTATGAATATTTCATAAAAAATTCGTATACATAATGTTCAAATTTCAATATTAATTTCGTATAAAAACTATAGTAAGTATAATATACATAATATTTTAATTTTATTGTAGAATACATAATGTGTTATATACAATGTACAATAATATGTAATAGCTATATAATAATTGTATTATAATTAAACGTGCCTACTATTATACTTATTCACGTCGCGTACAGCTTCGCATATTGCTTGTTATTACAAATTTTGGATTATGATCAAATACTACTTTAGGAGTCGTTCGATCACTTCGCATTGCAAAAAAAAAAAAAAAAATTGTTTGAGCCAAATTTGGAAAAGAAACTCCGAAATTTTAATCATTCTCTTGATTCTCATTTTGATATTAAAAAATGCCAATTGATCGGTAAAAAATCAGAACAAGTAGTGAACAAAGAAGAGCATTTTGTATTTTGTAAAAACATTCAACAATTAATTGATGACGTTAAAGAAATCCGTGGAATAAATCAAGCGCATATTAAAATTGGTGCAGATAGTGGTGGAAATTTTTTGAAAATAACTTTGTCTATCCAATCGTTAGATTGTGAATTAATATACTCAAATAAAAATAAGCGGCAAAAAGACAGTGAAGGAGTAGTAGTTTCAAAGAAATTCAAAGATTCTGGCGTTAATAAATAATTTTTGATAGGTTTAACTGAATGTTCAGAAGAAAACCATCATAATTTATCTCTTTTATGGGACTTATTACATCTTAAGGATTTCGAAGGAACAATTTCAGCGGACTTGAAACTATTAAATATATTGGTTGGCCTCATGTCCCATAGTAGTTCGTATCCGTGTACTTGGTGTACAGCACATAAAGACAATTTGAATACTTTAGGTACTTTAAGAACAATCGGAAATTGCATTGACAATTTTGAAGCTTGGGAGAGAAGTGGGGGCAAGAAGGAGGACTGCAACAAATTTAAAAATTGTTCTAATTTACGTATAATTTCATCAAATAAGGAAAAAAACGATTAGTGTTTGAGTTCCGCCACCTGAATTACATTTATGAATTGGAGTAGTAAACACTTTGTTTGATAACATGCATACAAAATTTGAGAATCTTAGTGAAATGTGGGCCAAAAAGTGTAACGTCAGTAGGGAAGTGCTGTATGGAAGTGCAGGATTTGCTGGGAATTCAAGTAAAACGTTGTTAAATAAAGTTGATGTACTTCGTGAGATTTGCTCATCCGTAAGTAATTTTGTTTATATGAAATATGTGAAATGTTTTGAAGCATTTAAAAATGTTGTCGATTCCTGTTTTTCAATTGAGTTGAAACCAGGATATCTTGAAATCATAATGATATTCAGACAGAGTTATCTAGATTTAGGCATAAGAGAGTAACTCCGAAAGTTCACGCAGTATTTGTTCACATCGAAGATTTTTGTAAACAAAACAATAAAGGGTTAGTATTTTACTCGGAACAAGCCGTAGAATCTTCTCACGCAGACTTTAAAAAAATATGGAAAAAATTTAATGTGAAAAAGTCAAATTCTAACTACGCAGAACGTTTACTTAAAGCTGTACGTGAATATAACAGTAGGCACGTTTAATTATAATACAATTATTATATAGCTATTATATATTATTGTACATTGTATATTACACATTATGTATTCTACAATAACATTAAAATATTATGTATATTATACTTACTATAGTTTTTATAAGAAATTAATATTGAAACTTGAACATTATGTATACGAATTTTTTGATGAAACATTCATAAATATATTGATTTAAATTTAAGAAAAATCGTTTCTTTTGTTTATTTATTGATTAACTTTTCATTAGTAATTCTAATTTACATATAACTCCTTTATATAAACGTAATTATATGGTCTTATTAACTTGAAAATAGTATTTTCTACACCCCCTAGCCGAAAGTACGTCTTCCCGGCCGCATTTCTGTCTGGGAACAGTGACTTTTGCGGCCTGCTAGAGTTACCACGATCTCTGATTGGCTGCGAGATTTTTTTGGCTCGCTGACGTAGCAACGCTCAGTATTGTGTTATTGTGTACTTAGCCTCTGAAAAATATTTATCTTGACAGGTGAATGGAAAAAAGAGATCGTCGGTGTGTTCAACCTCAAAACTGATCGTTTAACATTGTTGCGATTTTTGTGCATAAAAAGATGGCACAAAACCTCAAAAATGGTCGACTACTCGTGTAGTCGTTTTTGATACCCACCCCGACCAGCAAAACCTCGGCTTTGCAAAAGTCGGGCGGGCGACCGAATCCTATGCATCCACTCAGCTGACCGAGAGCAGCAGCAGCGCTACGCGAGGTGGCGCGCGTGCTGATGCAGGCCACAAAAGAAAAAGCATCCGAGCTAGCAGCCGACAACGCATTTTATTAATTAACATTAATTATTATTAAACGTACTTTCGGCTGGGAATGAAGAAAAATAGTATACGACACACGGCCAGAAATATTGGATGCCCTGGCGTGCGTGATATGAGGCCTCGGCTTCGCCTTGGCCTTCATATCACACACGCCCGGAAATCCAACTTTCTGGCCTTGGGTCGTAATATACTATTTACTGATTTTTAGTATTTAAAATAGGTTTTTCCAGGCAAAAAAAATCCGTTCAGGGAAATATTTTAATTTCATCAAAAATGGTTCCCAGAAGGATTCAAATCAATCTCCTATTCATAACTTTGAGGTACCTGAAAACATCATTTAACTTTTTTAAAGGCCACCGTGTTCTGCAAGCAGATTCGGGACGAACATCTTATTCCACTTAGGCGTCGGTATACTGCTTAATGACATTCGCTCGCAAGTTTCAGCGCGCCTAAGACGCGCGGCTGTTGGATCTCGCGCTTCGCGCCATCATATATTTATCTCGTGCTTCGCGCTAGATTATGTATTTACCTCTCGCTGCGCACTCGGTCTTTGTATTTCCCCCACATTTGTGCACAGACCTTTTAAAATTTAGGGTCAAATCCTCGACAACTGTAATTTGGTGATTATGAATTCTCTTTTGTTAAAGCTCCTTCGGCTTTAACGAATACATTCTCATCACTTACCTCGTGCTTCGCACTCGATTTTGTCCAATATGCGAAATTTTCTACATGATATGTTCAGCATTATTATATGAAATGTATATTACATTTATTTCTGTATGTCGGCCTGTGATTACTTATTTAGATATTGCAAAATAAAGTACAAATTGTATTTATCATGATTATTATTATTATTATTATCATTATTATGTTCCTGATTTTGCATTTAATTTTATCTACAGCTACCGTGAAAATTTGATATCATTTCAATAAATGTATATTATTACAATTCATAATATGTATTGATATTAGAAACAGACGTATTTTCCTTGTCTTGTTTTTATAATTGAAAAAAAGTGCGCATCCTATAAAAAAACAATTTTGTTATTATGCATTTTATTGCAACTTGTGTCGTTTTTCCATAAATTTAATTTGTTTATGTTCAATGTTATTTTTTACGATTTGAACCAAAAATATGCATCCTAGTGTAAAGTGGTTCTAAGAAAATTTGTAAATGTAATTTAGGCGAAAAATTTTGTTAGATAAAATGTTATTGTAGCGTGTATTGTTTTTTCAAGTTAATTTTTTTATTTTAAATTTATTTTTATAACAAAAGTTTATAACAAATTTGTAGATCTTTTGTGAGTGAACAACTTTTGTCTATCAATTTTTTTCGTGGTTTGTGTCGTTTGTCCAAAAATTTAATTTATTTTATTCTTAAATCATTTTTTTACAAATGAAACAAAAACTACGCGTCCCATCAGAAAGTGATTAATAAGAAATTTGTAGATCACTAAAAAAAGATCTACAAATTTGTTATTAATCACTTTTTGATGGGACGCGTAGTTTTTATTTCATTTGTATAAAACTGATTTAAGAATAAAATAAATTAAATTTTTGGGCAAACGACACAAACCACGAAAAAAATTAATAGATATTATATTCTAATATTTTCAAATCAAATATCGAGCGCGAAGAGCGAATGTCTGGATGAGAATGTGTTCCTTAAGGTCGATAGAACCTTAAGTAAATTAGGTCTCCTCTTTAACAAATTTAATAATCACTTCATAAGTAGAGGTTTTGATAATTTTATAAAAGTCGAACACGAAGTGCAAAAACCTAGAGAAACCGAGCGTAAAGCGCGAGGTAAATACATCCGAGCGCGAGGTGAATACATTATCGAGCGCGAAGCACGAGATAAATATATGATCGAGCGCGAAGCGCTAGATCCAACAGCCGCGCGCCCTAGGCGCGCTCAAACTTGCGAGCGAAGCCAGCCGTGCGCGATGGGAATGTGCCCGCGAAGCGGGCAGATTTTTGTAGTACTAATTATTATATATTCTTATAGATACGAAAGAGCCAGAGTGCTAGGAACACGAGCTTTACAAATCGCAATGTGTGCACCAGTCATGGTAGAATTAGAAGGCGAAACCGATCCCTTGCAAATTGCCATGAAAGAATTAAAGCAGCGTAAGATTCCAATCGTCATTCGTCGCTTTTTACCAGACAACAGCTACGAAGATTGGGGCATTGACGAACTAATTATAATTGACCATTAATGTCAAGCGACGGTTTTATATTCTATAATTTAAAGATAGAGATAAATGTTTCTGGAGGATAGGTTTTAATAAAAAATACTACTGATTTAAGATTTTATTTTTGACTTACATTGTAGTATAAGAATATAGGTATAAGGCTGCTTTTTGACATTGCGAGATCAAAGTTAATAGTTAATTGATTATGTAAAAGTTAAATAAACTTTTTCTCGATTTTTTATTGCTGGAAAATTGATTTGTAAGATACAAAAATATTTGGGTAGAAGCGAAGGAGATAAAGATGTAATTGTACAGAAGTCAGTTTTTGAATTCCGAAATTTTACAGTAACGCGTTACCGGCAACATTGCATATTTTTTAGTGTCCGTAATATTAATGTGTTACTTTTTTAAAAAGTAACGCTAACGCGAATAACAATATATTGCATTCAAAAGCTAAGACAAATATTTGTTAATAAAATTATCATTATTTGGATATATCTGTATCGAAACCGTATTTTATTTTTTTATTTCAATTGAAAAAAAATGTTTACATTAGCGTGTAGGATTTAAAAAAATTAATTTTTTGTGCAGAGTTTTATAAATGTTTTTTTTTATCTAGAGTTTTCGCCTGCAGATTTTTATGGTGTAAAGCAGGGATCGAAACCCTTAATTTTTAAAGGGTCCGGGGAGCTAAATGGTCCAGCAGGGGTCTGGTCCCGACCCGAACCCTTAAGAATTTAAAGTGTACGGGTCCGAACCCGTACCCTTAAGAATTTAAAAGGTCAGGGTCCGGGTTCGGACCTGGACCCTTAAGAATTTAAAAGGTTCGGATCTGGACCCTTAAGAAATTAAAAGGTTCAGTCTGGACCCGAACAGTTAACTGACCTTTTAACCCTGGATCCAACCTAGAAGGTTCCTAGAAATATGTAACAAAGTTACAAGCACCCCGCTACCATACGACCCTATGGGCCAGGAGTGGGGAGAGTACCACTTCCTGGTTCTAATACCCAAATCCTCGTCCTGGAGAGTTAGTCTCTCGTTCGTGCTATCTGCCTCGTGATCCAGAGTGCCCAACCCCGCCAATTCTCTAAACGACGCAAACGAGACCATTCAGGATCCTTCTGGGATCACCCTGACGTCATCCGACTTGATACCCTTATCAACCTGTTCTCGGGGAAGACCGACGAGATTTTACATCGCTTTTGGGCCAACAGGTCCCATCAACACTGTAAGTTGGTGCAATAAACTAACACTTACTGCGTTGAATGTTTTCTGATTCACTGACTTCACCCGTTCTCTCGACGCTCCAAATCCTTCCCTTCCCTTAATTTGCGAGATCTCTCACAAATTTGGCGCCCTTCTTAAAAAACCCTACAATCTCACCAAAAATCCTCCCAAGTCGAGAAAGGTAGTCAAAATGATGAATTATATAAAAAAAAAAATTTGCTGCATGTGTGCCATTGAAAAATTTGTTTTTCTTTTAAAATTGTTGGTGATGGAAAATATTAAAATTTTGAAAGTTGTAAGAAAATGCCATTGGAAAAATTGTAGAAAAAAAAGTGCGGGTAGATATAGACAAATAAATAGGTAGAAATTCCAATAAAATTCACATTAAAAAACTTTTGGTCAACTTTAATTCATCAATTTATAGTAAAAAAACATGAGGTTTCCCAAAAAATTCAGAAATTCAAATTGAAATTAAAATTCAGGTTAAAAAACTTTTGGATAATTTTAATTCATCAATTTATAGTCGAAAAACATCAATATTTGGGGAAAAAAATGCAGAAATTCGAATTTCCATTAAAATTTATCTTAAAAAACTATCAGGTAAGTTTAATCCATCAATTCATAATAAAAAACATCAATTCATAATAAAAAAACATCAGAATTTTGAAAAAAGAATTTTATTTACGTTACACTTTTCGCCAACGCTAATGGTATCGTCGGGTCACTCGTGCCTTTCCGGAATTTCGACTGGTTTCTACGAATGCTATTTACGGACTAGAGTGACGGCACTTGGGGAGCTTATAGCCTACTAGTGTACAATTATTTAGAGTATAGTTTGGGCCTGCCTCCCACGCTTCTCTCTAAGCTAGCAAGGGGAGAAGATTTGGTCAAGGCACGAGTGACCCGACGTTACCATTTAAGGGTTAATAACAAAAAATTAAACCAAAAAATAACAATAATATGGATAGGTAAAAACGGAAATGAATCTTGAAAAATAAAAGCGGAAGAATAGAATTTACTAGTAGGAAAAAAACTAGAAGAATTTTGAATGGAAAGTACGAAAGTTATTGTAGAAAAATGAAGCGGCGTCAGTCACAAAATTTGGCGCGCGAAATCACCTTTTGAGTGACGTAAGCCAAACAACCCCAAGCATTCCCGCCCTCAGTGGATACTTCCGCTTCGTGGTCAGGGCACGCGCAACCCGAAAGTAGTAAAAACCGAGACGCTCACCAGAATGAACGTGTCGGTTTTTAATCAGCCTTAGAAACCCTTGAGCTAGGTCGAATAGATTAAAAAGAAAATAAGAATAGGAAAAGTCGAATGCGACTAAGAGCGGGAAAAATCAAAATTATTCCGAAAATGGCAAACCCGGTAGAAAATGTTAGAGATAATAGGGAAAATGATATAATTCCAGAAATTATAATCGAAGAAAATAGCGCACAAGCAAGTGCGAATAATTGAGAAAATGAAAATATTGAGAGTCAATTGGTCGAAAACAATGATAGAACAGAAGATTTAGCAAGAAACCTAAATTTTGAATCAGTAACGGTTAGAAGAGAATTAGATTGGGGGCGGTACAACTAAGTCAAAACACAGGTGCAATCCCAAGAACGAAAAGACAAACACAAACTCATACAGAAAGTACCCCAAATGCACACAGGCTAGACCATCCTGCACACAACATACAATTGGTATCCTGTCTCCCAATACTGAGAATACATTAGGTAATTGGAGAATAGAAAACGAGAACAGTATCACTTTTCAAAGTCAGGAGTTAGAAAGAAATAGAATAGGTAACGAAATAGAAGCAAAGAGAAAAAAACTCGAAATGTTAGAAAGAGACAAAAGACGTTTAGAATTGAGTAGTCAAGAAAGAGAAGAAACTCTTACAAAAGAAAAAGATAGGATAGATAGAGAAAGAGCAGAGAAAGCAAGAACAGGCCGTGAAAGATTACGAATAGAGATAGAAAAACAGGAAAAAGAAAATGAAAGAATAAATAATCAAACTTTTGAAATTGATTCATTTGTAGAGAATAACATTGAATTTTGGAATGGTGCAGAGGAATTAATCAATTTTGAAGAAAATAAAAGTGATAAAATTAAAATAAAAGAACTTTCAAACGAAGCAAACAATTTGAACGACAAAATAGATAGAATTTTTAATTCAACACAAAATTTAACGACTCAAAATAAAATGCGTAATAATACTGTTCGTTTTGAAGAAACAGAATTAAATTTTAATGAGCAAAGACACGCGTTAGCAGGTGCAAGTAAAAGGATATTAAATAATAGAAGTAGCGGTCAAGGGGACAGATAATCGTTACCGAGACCGGTGCAAAGGCAATCAATTCTGAGAAGACGAAACTTGCCTCAATTTGAAACAGAAAGACATATGATAGACAATGATAGATAATAATGCACACGAGATTCAAGCAACCCTTTTTCCATTTGGAACGATTCAAACGCCATTCCAAATAATGACGAACTGGCCCATCAAATTTAAAAATAATACGGAAAACAGTCCTACTTATTTTTTGAATAATTTACTTACATTCAAACGAGGTTATAAAATTAGTGAAACAAATATTTTAGAAAATTTAGATGCTGTTTTTGAAGAAGAAGCTTTAAGTTGGTTTCAGGTTAATAGAGATAATTGGCAAAATTTAGACCATTTTATTGAAGATTTTAAAGATGCTTATTTAAACGAAAGATATACAGAAATAATTAAAAATAAAATAAAATTTTGTAATCAGAAAAAAGAACAAGACATTCACGCTTTTATAACGGAAATTAAGCAATTATTCGAAAAATTAATGCCGCGACCAAGCCTAGAATGGCAATTGAGAAAAGCTTATGAAAATTGAGTATAAAGTTTATATCGCGAGAAATGCTTTTTCGAATTTTTCGGAATTGGAAATTTTAGGACGTGAATGGGAAACAGAATTAGCAAAATCTAAAATTAGAAGGCAATAATTAAGCATTTTAGATAAGGAGGATAATAAAAATAAGAAAAGTAAAAATTATCAAGGAAATTATGAAAATAAAGATTACATAAAACATGATGATAAAGATCAAAAACAAAATTATGATCAAAATCAACAAAAACAGTTTAGACCGAGGTATCAAAACCAACAAAGTAAACTACAATTCGAACCGAGATTTCCAAATGGAAATCCCAGATTTTTTAATCCAAGATTTGAAAATAATAACTATCAAAATAATCCAGGATTCCAAAGAAATTCGCGATTTAATAATAATTATAATAGTTTCAGAAATCAGAACCCAGCTGGACAATTATTACATGAGATTAATCAGCTGTTAGGAAACACACAGACACAACAAACAAATAAGTCTCCGCAAATACCAGGTGAAATGAATCCAAGTGCACAGTATTTTATGGATCCAAATTTAGGAAACCGAAATTCACAATATAAATCACATCAACCCATTATATGCTACAATGGCGGGAAAGTAGGCCATTTTCGATGCGATTGTTGGTATAATATAGATCAGGGAAACGCAAACGGTGGTTATTAAAGACGGATAATAAT
>CAKNYM010040863.1:2641-17767 GCA_932195095.1 Andricus curvator
TGAGTATCGGCTATTCGATGGACTTATTCGGTGGGAGAAGAGAGCGGGGGCAAAGAAGTTCGTTGGCGCAATATGCGGGTTGAGAGGCATGGGGGGATCGGGCAATTTTCGCCGGGAGCGCCGTCTACAATTAGTTCCTCGAACTATACCCCGTGCCGCATCTAGGCTTATAATATCTTTGCCACGACGACCAACAGTGCGTGGTCCGGTGTCGAGCGGCGCGTCGAGGAGAGGGAGAAATTGGAACGGTGAGAACGAAGGAAGCGAGAAGGTAAGGGAGAGAACGTCGAGCGCAAGTGACGGGGAGGATCTCTTGAAGAGAAAGAGAGACAGCCAAGAGAGTCCGGAGAAGAGCGAGGTTGAGAGCCCGTTTAAAAAAAGCGGGATAACGCGTAGCCCCCCCCCCCCCCCCCAAGAAAAATGGAGAGGAATTCGGAGAAGGAGGCTCTCGGGATGCTGGTAGGCGTGATAAGCGGGCTGAGGGAGGGCGCAAGGGGACTAAGGAGCAGATGGAAGGCATGAGGGAGGACTTGAGAATTAGAGATGTGAAATGGGGAAAGGAGGTGAAAGAGCTGAGGGAGAGAGTAGAAGGGTTAGAGAGGGAAAGGAAAGAAAAAGAAGTTAAAATAAAGCAGATGGAAGAGGAGATTATTGTGTGGAAGGAAAGGACAGAAAAAAGACTTGAGAAGGTTGAGGGCAGGACGGAAATGGAAGTAGGAGACGGGGGTGGGGGGAGTGAGATTAAAGGTATTTGGGAGAGGGTACAGAATATGATAGAAGAGAAAGTGGGAGAGCGTAGGAATGAAAAGGAGGAGAGGGCGGATAGGGAAAGGATAAGGGCAATGGAGTTGAGAATGGAGAGAAAAGAGAAGGCAGACAGAAGAAATAATATCATGATAAGAGGGTTGAAGCTAAAGAGCGGAGAAGAAAGGGAGGGCGTGGAAGCGCTGCTACAGAGCATAGGGTGGGTTAAAGGGATGGTAGGGAAAATTAAGTTGGAGGGGAGAAAGGAGAAGGAAGTGGCGGTTGTGGAGTTGGAGAGCTGGGAAGCAAAGTTGGGGGTAATGCGAAATAAGAATGTGATAAAGAATGAGGGAGTTTTCATCGATCACGATTTGACGAGAAAAAAAAGGGATGTGCAGAGAATGCTGTACGACAGGGCTAGGAAGGAGAGGAGAGAAGGGAGATCAGCGAAGGTAGGATATCGGAAAATAAGAGTAGACGAGAAAATGTGGGTGTGGGACGAGGAGAAAGAGGTGTTTAAGGAAGTGCAGGGGGATTTGTTTCGTAAGAAGTAGGGGGGTGGGGGTAATGCAGGGTAGAGGAGTAGTGAAGGTGCTGTACTGTAACGTAGCAGGGGTAAAGAAGAAGGATGAGGAGTTCTGGAGGTATACGCAGGAATTTGATGTTGTGGGACTGGTAGAGACGTGGGTAGAAAGAAAGGAATGGGATAGAATGGAACCAAAGTTAGAGATGGATTAGAGAAAAAAGTTCATGGAGAGGAAGAGGGGGAGGGAGTGCAAATGAGGGAAGTAAGGATAGGAGGGGTAACGTGCAAGATTGTGACAGTGTACAATAAGGATGAGATGGAAAGAATTAAAGAAAGGGTGGAAGACTTGCTAGGCGAAAGAGAGCAGGGTATGGTGGTACTGGGTGGGGAATTTAATGCGAGGATGGGAAGGGAAGGGAGACTTTACAGGGAAGGGGAGCGCTTCGAAAGGAAATCGAAGGATAAGACAATAAATAAGGAGTGGGAGATTCTAAGGGACTGGATGGAGGATAGAGGCTGGGCGGTGGCGAATGGTATGGCAACTGGGGACGAAGAGGAAGAATACACATATGTAAGTAAAGTGGGGGTATCTGTGATAGACTATGTGGTCAAGAATATGCAAGGATGGGAGGAGACGGAAAAATTCGCAGTAGAGGGGAGGGTGGAATCAGATCATCATCCATTAAGACTGTGGATAAGAGGGGAGGGTGGCGGAAGGCAAGGTACGCTTTGAAGGGGAGTCGGTGGAAGAGATATGGGAGGATCTGAAAGAAAAGGTGAAAGGGCGTGTGCAAAAGAAGGTATTTAGAAAGAAGAAGAAAGGAATGGTGAAGCCGTGGTGGGCTAGGGAATGTAAAAAGATGAAAAGAAAGGTGAAGAGGAAGTAGAAGAAGTGGAAAGAGGGCAATACGAAAAGGGAGGAGTACGTAGAAATGAGGAAGGGGTTTAGATTGATGTGTAAGAAGAAAGAACAGGAAAAGGAGAAAGATCTGGAAGAGGAGTTAGGAAATGTTAAGACAGAGGGGGACGTCTTGAAGATAATAAATAGGTTTAGGAAGCGTGGAGTGGGGATAAGCGAGAAGATAGGGAGTGAGGAGTGGAGGGAGTTTTTTCAAGAATCATTTCAGGGCTCAGATGCAAAGAAGAGGGATGATGGGAGTAGAAGAACGGGGGAGGCAGAGATGGAGGAGTTGAATGACGATGAGATAGAGTAGCAGATAAGGAAGTTAAGAAGGTCAAAAGAAGCAGGGATGGACGGGTTAGAGAACGAAGCATGGCTGTTTATTACACAAGTGGTTAAGGAGAGGCTGAAGGAGGTAGTGAAGAAAGTATGGACGGGGGAGGGATTCCCAGGAGGGTATGAGCCTATGAAGTATACGCGATGGTGGTGGCGGAGAGGCTGCGGAAGGATGTCGAGGGGAAAGGAATATTGCTGGAGACGCAGGCGGGCTTAAGGGCTGGTAGGAGTTCTATCGACAATATCTACGTTCTGCAGCACGTGGTGGATAGAGAATTAGCGAAGAAGGGGTCGAGAGTGTACGCGTTTTTTGTGGATCTAAAAGGCGCGTTTCCTTCGGTGGATAGGGGGAGGTTGTGGGAGGCGATGGAGGATAGGGGAGTGGAGAGAGGCCTGATCGAGAGGGTAAGGGAGATATATGAAGAGAACAAAGATAAGGTGAAAGGAGGGGAGGGGATTTCGGAGGGATTCTGGATGGATAGGAGGTTAAGGTATGGGTGTCCGCTTAGCCCAACCCTTTTTGCGATTTTGATTGCGGATATGGAAAGTAAGCTGGAGGCCGGGGTGGTAGGAGGAGTCAGGATAGGAGGTGTTAGAATTTGGTCACTAGCGTATGCAGATGATATAGTGTTGCTGGCAAGAAGCGAGGAGGCCGAGATGATGAAGAGGTTGAGAAGATACCTGGATAAGAACAGGTTAGAGCTGAATGCGGAAAAGTCCAAGGTTATGGTGTTCAGAAAAGGAGGGGGAAGGGTTAAGGGTTAAGGGAGGGGAGTGGAAGGGAAAGGCGGTGCTGAAACTGAAAGAGTTTGTGTACCTGGGCTTCTTGTTTCGGAGGAATGGGGGAGTGGATGGTCACATAAAAGAGAGAGTGAGGAGGGCAAATGTGGTGATGAGGCAGGTGTGGGGGTTGGGAAGGAAGTTATTCGCAGATGATTTTGGAAGGAGAATGAAATTGTGGGACTCACTAGTGAAGAGTGTTCTATTGTATGGAGAAGAGGTGTGGGGGTGGAAGGAAAGTGAAGAGGTAAATAGGGTACAGGAGAGGTATGTAAAGTGGACACTGGCGTTGCCAAGGAATACGCCTAATCATATTGTCAGGAGGGAGACGGGGAGCACGAGTGTAGGGATTCTATCGGGGAGTCGGGCGTGTAAATATGGGGAGAAATTTCTGGAAGAGGGGGGAAGTAAGCTGGTTAGGGAGTGTTGGTGGGAGAAGGAGAACAGGAGAGGGGGTGGGAAGATGGAGGTTGAAAGGGAGAGGTATTTTAGAACGAATGGACTGCAGATGGATGAAGTGAGAATGATGCACGAGGAAGGAAGGAAGGTATATGAGTTGGTTAAGAAAAACGGCATGGAGAGAGAGAAGACAGCAGGGGAAGAAAGAATAAGAGAGTCAAGCTTTAACGGGAACTATGTGTGGATTATGCCAAGGGCGAGAGCGCAATATTTATGTGAGAAAGGAGAGAAAGGAAGTCAGGAGCGTATAGCAAGGATGAAATGTGGCTGCATGGAGGGTTTTAATAGGTACTGGCTCTCCGGGGAGAAGAGGATGTGTGAAGTGTGTGGGAAGGGGGTTGCAAGAGTGGAGCACTGGTTGAAGGAGTGCGTAGAGGTGAAAAGGAGTGGGATAAGCATGGAGGTATTAATGCATGAAAGGGGGGACAAAAGGGCAGTAGCATGGGTGAAGGGAGTTTTGGGTAAGATGGAGAAGAAGAGAAGGAAGGAGGAAGAGGAATGGAGAAGGAAAGATTGTAAATAGGAGAGGAAGTAGATATAAGTAATCTGTAATTATTGTAAATAGTAGATAAGTATTAGGTATTAGCCGTGGAAGCAGAGTTTGGCAATGCGAGGTAATGCGAAAAGTAGGGACATGCGAGCGAGGCGAGGCGAAGCGAGGAAGGCAAGGCGATAAGAGCGTGCAGTCTTAGATAATTGTATGGATGGATGTTAGTTTTTTAAGGGTTAGTTTTAAGAAAATTCTGTAAAAAATGGAAGTGTAAGCAAGTCAATTTTTTAAGGCCAGCAAGCTGAAAAATAAACGTTTATCTACTATCTACTAAAAAAGTTGTTTAGCCAAAAAAGATCGACAAATTTTTTAATAATAATTTTGATATAGGACGAGTAGATTTTCATTTATTCGTGAAAAATAAGTTAAAGGTCGAAAAATTAAATTTTTGAAAAAACGAAACGGGAGACGAAAAAAAAGAGAAGACAAAAAACCAAACAAGATCTAAAAATTTGTAATAAAGTCTTGTTATAAAAATATACCAAAAATAAAATATTAACTTTTTGGTACAAGGACACATGCTTCAATAACATTTTATTTAACACTATTTTTCGCCTAAATTATATTTAGAAATTTCCTTAGAACCACATCACGCTATAGGATGCGTATTTTTAATTTACATCGCGAAAAATAACATTGAAAATAAACAAATTAAGTTTATGGAAAAACGACACAATTTGCAATAAAATGTTTAATAACAAAATTATTTTTTTCTCATAGGATGCGCACTTTTCTTTCAATTACAAAAACAAGACAATGAAAATACGTACTTGAAATGATACATTTGCAGGGTAGCTGAGATTAAAAATTAATGCAAAACAAGGAACAAATATTAAAGTAATCATGATAAATAAAATGTGTGATTTATTTTGCAATATCTGAATAAGCAATCCCAGGCCGAGGTACAGGAACTTGATGAGAATGTGTTCGTTAAAGCCGAAGGAGCTTTAACAAAAGAGAATTCACAATCACCAAATTACAGTTGTTGATGCTTTGACCTTTAATTTTTAAAAGTCTGTGCACAAATGTGGGGGAAATACAAAGATCGACTGTGCAGAGCGAGGTAAATACATTATTGAGCGCAAAGCGCGAAATAAATATATTGTCGAGCGCGAATCGCGTGAACAAACCGTCGCGCGCCATAGGCGCGCTCAAACATGCGAGCGCAGCGAGCCGTGCGCGATGAGAATGTACCCGCGCAGCGGCAGATTTTTTAAATCTGCGATTAGGCAGTGCAAATATTTAGATTCCAATCCCTTTCAAAGCCGTTCGGAGCTGTTAAAAATAACCTGAAATAAATTAAAAACACCATTTTCGTTTAAAGTATTAGAAGGCGCTTCAAAAGCATAAAATTTGCAAAATCTAGTAGGATTGTACATAACAAAACATTTATCATAAAACTTTCGCTTTATTCAAATGTCATTATTATTCAAAAAACAGTAAATAAGAGCAGCGAAATGTACAAATTTAAAGGGATTCAGCTTTAGAGATAACTTGTACTGTTATGAAGATTCAAAATGAAAGGAAAAAACGGTATCGAAAAGGGTTCAATAATTGTTACGCCATCATTGAACAGGAAATTTTCGAATACTTTTCAATGCAAGCCTTCTTACCGGGAGAGTAACAGTATAGTAACGAAAAATGTGGAAATACGAGAGAATTGATTTAGGGATGATTTTAAAAGGAGAATTAGAATGTATTAGGCGGCGTGAGTGTCGAGAGTGTTAATGCATGGAGTTGAAATATGGAGGTGGATAGAAAGAAAATGGAAATAAAAAGCAGGTAATAGACCATGTAAATTGGAAGGAAAAGTCTTAACAAAGTGATGGCTGAACGATGGTTAAATCATGCCTGGAGGAGAGGTAATTGGGAATAGGGAGAGGAAAGGGAATGGAAGAGAGAGAAAGGTACGTAAATAGGAATGGTTTGTCAACAAAATTATTGAGAGAGCACAAAAATGGAATAAAGGTACAACAAGAATTGATAGAAAGGGATAGAGAAGTATTAAAACAAGTAATGGAAAATTAAAAAAAGGAATGCAGTTCCGAAAAGTTCTTACCTCCGATTGCTTTGAAACTATAGGCATACCTACGTATTTTGACTTGCTGATTACGAAAATGATAGTGAAAATACCCAAAAATTGGATTTGGAAGGTCAAAACACCAAAAAACGGTGTTTTTTCATTGATTCATTATATTTCGATAAATATTAGTTTGAGAGGAAGAAGTCTCAAATAAAAGTTGTAGTCCTCGAAAAACTACGTTTTTTATATTTTCTGAACTTATCGCCTAAATCCATTATTTTTCCAGACAAAATGGGATGTTTTAACTAGTGTATTTTGCCGAAACTCCATGAGGTAAGTATTTTTCGGAACTTCATCTAAAAGTACTTACATCCAATTGACTTGAAACTCGATATACCCACGTATTTTGACTCGCTAATTACGAAAATGATAGTCAAAATACCCGAAAATTTGATTTTCAAGGCCAAAACACCGAAAACCGGTATTTTTTTTATTTTTTCACTATATTTTATTAAGTATTGGTTTCAGAGAAAAAAGTCTTAAATTAAAGCTGTAGCCCTCGAAAAAATATCTCTGTGACTGGTTCCAGAAATACTGTACGTCACACACCTTCTCCTTTCTAACGTCTCGGGTGTGGGGGGCTGAAATGCACCCCTATGACTAGTCACAGAAATAATGTTGGTAAAGTCCCTACTTTTTCCCATCGTCACGTGGGGGCGAGAATGCACCCCTATGACTGGTCACAGAAATAATGAAGGTCACAGACCTTCCCCTTTCCGAATTCTCGCAGAGGATAGGAAGACACCCCTATGATTAGCCTATGGTGAACAGGAGTGCCACAAGTCCCATTCGAAGCAATTCTACACTTTGTACCAACATTTTCCTGTTATTCTCAAAAACTAATTTTATTTTCTCAAAACTGTATATAACATGAAAGGTGTATATTTTTAGAAGATCTATATTAAATTTTAAAGTTTTTTGGGGGTTTAGACCTTGAAAATCAAATTTGCGGATATTTTCACTATCATTTTCATAATCACCGAGTCAAAATACAGCGGTGTACAAAGTTTCAAATAAATCAGATGTAAGTACTTTTCGGAACTTTATCCAAAAGAAGAAAGTAAAATATAATGAAGAATACATGGAAATAGGACTGAAGTCGCACGATTCAAATCGCGCATTTCAGTTTATAATTGCTTCTCTTTGGATCTTTGGCGCCCTTTTCTAATGCGCGAAACCCGACGCGCGACAGTAGGGACCCCAAAGGGCGGCTCTGTAAATCGCGACGACTAGACTGCTCGAGAAGCAGTCTAGTCGCCCACCCGTGTGGAAAAATTTCGTGACAGTCTTGAATCATGCTAAAGCCAGTACAGTTTTTCTCAAGCCGGTCTATTCACGCAATACTAGCCTGGCGCTACACTGGCGCTATATAGTTTTGCTACGTGTTTTATTCAAAACTTTCTGCTGTCTAGTCCCAGTCTTGGCGCTATCTAGGAGTCCGTTACGAATTTGAATATATAAAGATTGTCCAGATTTTAGCTAGTTTCTAGATAGAATCACGGTTTGGACTTAAACAAAAATTACAGAGGTGAATTCAGAAAATAATCATTTTTGAATCAAAGATTTAGGAAATTACAATACATAATTGCACAAATGCTTAAGCAATAATTAATTGTACACTATTAAATATTTAAGATAGTAAACAATAATGGTTGAAGGTGATCGAAATCTTAATACAAGAACTGTATTCTTAAGAAAGATTTTTTTAAGAATGTTTAAAAACATTTTTTTTTCAATTGAATTATATAGTCAAGTTATAATAAATTTATATTCAATTTATAATAATTATAATATGTATAATGCTATGTATAATATTGATGTTATTCCGGAAAATCAAATTTGAACATAAATGATTTATTTAATTTATTTTAATTATTTATTGATTGCTTAAATGATAATTAAGCCTAACGAATTAATTATTTGAAATAATAAGCAATCATTATTTCGTAGCCTAACCGCAAGAAAATCATACACAGTTTATTTTTTTCAATGATTTATTCACACATCAAGCACTTTTAATGTTTAAAAATTGTTCATGTTTTGTTCAAATAAATATTAGGATGTAATAAATTGAAATTCATATCCGACAACAATGAAAAAAAATTAAATTTTAGATGGCCGAGGTGTTAAGGCGACGGGACAAAGTTACAACAATATAATAGGAAGTTACATCAGAAGTTCGACACCCGGCGTATGTACAAGAGATTTGCGGAAACTCATTTCTTCTTTTTTTTGTACAAAAACTTTTTTATATTTTTAATTAACTGCAAAATCTATATATTGGACTTTTATGGCATAAAAAATAATTATATTATTTAATTATTAATTATTTTTTATCAAAATAGCCGATCTGTCTAGAAACTAGTCGATCCGAGCGTTACATCCCAGTCTAGCCACTTGACAGTCAGCCTGTGGAGCGCCAGTGTCGACTCAAGGCGGACTGGACAGAAACAGTACAGCGCCACGAAATTTTTCCACACGGGGCAACCGACGCTACTTGAGTTTTCGAAAATATTGTCCACCATCTATTATAATTATGGATGATTCAAAATTAATAGAATTCGTCCTAAAATTTAAGAAGATATAAAAATGAAATTCATTGTTTATTTAAAATTTTTTATTTAATCTATAAATGATAAAATTGCCTATTTATATTATCACAGACTTCACAATGTAGAAAATTCTTTTTTTTGTTGTTGAAAATTAATCTTTTTTGTTACAAATTTGATATTTTTTGGTAAAAAGAGGCAACTGTTTGGTTAAAAATTGTTGTATTTTCGTGTAATTTTCGCCTTTTTCAATCCTTTTGTTGGAAAGTTAATATTCTTTGTGTAAAATTCATATTTTTGCGGTTCAGGATTTAACTCTTTTTGCTTCAATTCAACTATTTCGACTATTTAATTGCAAATTTTCAGAAGTTGAAAATGTATTTATTTTGTTGAAAATTTGTCTTTTGGCTGAAAATAAATTTTTTGGGCAAAGATGAAGCTTTTGGCTGAAAATTAAACTGTTTTAGTTGACCTGGTCGCTTACCTCCAGCCGCCCCGTAGGAAACCCATCGTGAATTACTAATCATGCGACTTGTTTCGCGCAAATCAAGTCGCGCGATTCTGTAGTCCATGCGGAAACCCACCTTAACCTGGGCGCGGGGATTGATGCCAAGTTACAAGGGGGCGAGTCGACCATGTTGGTCTGCAAAAGCACGGGGAGCAAGTGAGAGAAGGAGAACAGTGTGCTTTTTCTCTCGCAATACCGGTTTAGCACACCAAAATGTTAGACCCCCCGCTCGTTGCTTTAGTAGTCCCCTCCTATTCCGATGTCCATGGAAAAATATGATTAGATAAAGGTAGAGGGAATATCGAAATATTTGGAGAGAATGGGGGATAGAGGATCGCAGAAAGTGATGTGTATAAAATTAAATTTTATTGAAGCAATTAAAAAAAATAGTGGAAAACATTTTAATTTTTCAAATTTATGCCGAATATTTTACGAGTTTTTTACGAATAAAATAAAAAATATTTCTTTTTTATTCATAATGTGTCGCCTCAGGGTTTACATGACTTCCATTTCTTACAACACTTCCTTCTACATGTTTCATAAAATCTTATCCTTACTATTTACAGTGATTTACACCTATTTACAGAAAATCTTATATCTATATCCTTATTTCTATTTTTTTGTGACGATAGCGCAATTTGGGACGTGTTAGCGAACGAGTGAGCGAGTGATCGAAAGCGAGAGAGAGAGAGAGAGAGAGAGAGAGAGAGAGAGATAGAGAGATTTTGTCCTAGGGATTTCTATGAGGACGCATATGCTGTATACATTAGTGTACAAAAGTTGCATAACTCTCCATTATTACAAACTTACAGACTACGGGTTCAGGTTCTAAACAATAATATTCATCAACCTGCATGATAGAAAGTACTAATTACATTTATGATGGTATATCATTTCACACATCTCAATAACATTCAATGGCATAACTATATCTCACTTATACTCTACAAAATCGTAAAAATGCTTACTCCTCCATCTCACGCAGAGACGCAAAAACCTTACTTTTAAACAGAGAAACCGTCTCAGTTTCTACCACAGTGTCTGGCAAACTATTCCAGAGCGTTTTCGCCGTTACAATAAAGGACCTTTGATATAAAACCGTTCTACTCTGTGGAACTCTGAGTCGTTCAGGCTTTCTGACTTCCGTATCAGTGACAGCCACCCTTTCAACAAATTGGTCATACAAGTACTCTGGGAATCGCGATTTTAATATATCAAAAGTAATAACACTTATAAAATATTTTCTTCTACTAGCAACACTCAACCACCCAAGCCTTTTACGATATTGTGTTATAATGCTCATCACGCTTTACATTAAATATAAATCATATACACGAGTTAAACAGCTTAGTCAATTTCCGATTAAGCTCTTCAGTTAAGTCATTGTAAACCACACAACAATAATCGAAGTAAGGTATTACGAGGGAGAAGACCAACTTAGCTCTAAGATCAGTGGACAAATAATTTTTGTTAAATTGCAGCTTTTTCAAGGTAGCATACACTCGTCTAGAAATGTTACCGACTTCTTTATCCCAAGCCAATGTAGGAGTAAGGATTAATCCCAAGTTTTTAGCATTATCGACGAAAGGAATGATGGTATCCAGAATCCTAACCGGGAGAAGAGAGGCCATGTCCAAGCTATTTATATATTTAGAACTTCCAAATATTAGCGCTTTGGTCTTGCTTGAATTAATTTTAAGTTTGTTAGTTTCTGACCATTCATATATCGCCCTCACATCTCGATTAATTAGATCAATAGTCTCATTGACTTTATCTGGTCTACACTGGATGTATATTTGAAGATCATCCCCAAAAACCATATGGAGTGAGTACTTGATAACAGATGTAATATCATTGGTGAAAACTGATAAGCACTCAAGCAGTTATTGGATTCAATGTATTCAATCATCTGATCATAAACAGTTCTTTCCAGTGCTTTTGAGAGGCAACAGAGGATTGCAATAGGACGATAATCTCCAACATGTTGAGGAGCCTTAATCTTGTTTATAGGCTTTATAAGAACCTTCTTCCACTCTTCAGGAAAAACGGAGGTTTGTAACGATGAGTTAAATAAACTGAGTATGTATGGGAAAAGAACTGGTAAAGCCTTTACAACAAAGCCTACACGGAAAAAATAAGTCTTGGAACATTTCCTAGATTAGTGCTGGACTTTTGGACGGGCCATCATTTTTATAAAGTCTCGTATATTTTCTATAAGGTAGTCGTACATTTTCATGGAAAAATAAAGAAAAGTTATGGAAGTGTTCAAGCACAGTCAAGGAAAAACAGTCTTGGAATTATTATCAGACAGTTTACAAAGAAAATGTATACAGTCATGAAATGGTTATAAAAAACTCTTTATATTTTCAATGACTGGAAGTGAGTAAGTGTGTGATTCAGAAAGAAAGAACTCAAATACGAGTCAGGGAAACACTCCATGACTATCTGCGACAATTTGCAGAGGCGCGGTCAGTGGCGTTCAGTGACAAATTCACATTGATATGAATGTAGTAGACAAGTAGACTGTGGACGAAGATTCAGTGCTCCCAAACCTCGGAGATTGTTTACCATTGGCTTGCTTATTTAAAATGATTAAATGTGCAAATAAATTGTTTACAAACAAAAAGTAATTGTAAAACGCATAAATATATTAAGAATGATTTAAAATGATTATTTATGATAAAAAAGGTATGCCTTTCCTCGAATTTAAAATCGATCGTTTATTTTTACAACTGGTCGCATAAAGGATTTAAATCTCCAAGATTTAGATGAGGTGAAAAATTTTATTCACTTGCTACCTTATTCTGCTAGATATCAAATTCCTTTAACAAAGTTGCACGATTGTTTCTTAAACGAACATTTACAGGCTTCAACGTTTTTAGTGGTATTAAGTATTCCTACGTCTTTCTCAATCTTCGCGATACTACTTATAATACACTTATTTTTACTCAAAATTAATTAGAATATGGGTATTATTACATTGCAAAAAACTGGATGTAAGATATATTTATATATATATATATATCGTATAAAGGATACTCTCCGATGCAGATACAAATGTCTCATCCGGCAGATTTGGTCTTCCGAACTGTCGGCGAGAAACAAAGTATCTGCAAAGAACATGCTTGCCGTCCCGGTAGTACTCTATTCATTTGGAGTGGTTCCATGGACGAAGGACGAGCTCAGATCCCTTGATATCGGGACGCGAAAGGTTTTGCACATGAACAAGAGCATCCACCTTAAGTCTTCTGTTCCGCGACTTTACATCTCACGCCGCCTAGGTGGTCGCGGAATACTGAATCTTGAATGTCTTCACAACAGACTCATTCTGGGTACAGCACATATAGTTGCAAATGGACAAGACCCTCTTCTTAAAATGGTCAGGAAACACGAAGAAGTGGGAAAAGGGGCGTTTCTGTACAAAGCAGCGGAGGAGGCTGCTGAAACACTCGGCCTTGACTTCAATATTAGGGGTGAGCAAAATGCATCAAATCTTATCCATCTTGAATACTCACTCCTGAAGGCCCGGATTAAGAAAGCACAGGAGAAAAACTTCCACGAACAGCTCCTCGACAAGAGGATGCACGGCATCTTCCACAGAAATGTGGAAGATCAGTCGATGTCGTATGAGCTAACGTTTGCTTTCCTTAGATCACCCGGATTGAAGTCGGGCACGGAGGGCTTCATTTTGGCATGTCAAGACGGTGTCATTTCCACTCTAGCATACCGTCGCCACATTTTGAGCCAAGACATTCCCGATGATAGTTGCAGAGCGTGTCATGCACACCCCGAGCATCTAGGACACATACTATCTAGTTGTCCAACTCATACGGGAACGACCTACATCCAAAGGCACAATGCGGCACTAAGAGTGCTTTATTACCATCTCTGTCACTCTTATGGCATTAGCCCAAATACCTCTCCGCTAAACGCTCCTAGAGAAATAGAGTCAATTGTCGAAAATGAGAGGTGCCGCATATACTGGAACTTCATATTCTCGACAATTGTTTCTGTTGCGCACACGAGGCCTGACATAGTTCTCCTTGACTTCGAGAAACGAACCATGTTCGTTATCGAATTTTCGGCACCAGCTGACAAAAACGTCACAGCCAAGGAGAAAGAAAAGAAAGAGAGGTATAAAGACCTTATAAGGGAGTTGCGACGGTTATACCCGGAATATTCTGTTAAGCTAATCGTCTTGATCATCGGCGCTCTTGGAAGTGCCAAGGTTTCACTGGTTAATAGCCTGAAAAGCATCCCTGCGTGTCAAAAAAATGCTGAGACACTTGCGGGGAAAATGCAGAAGGCGGTCGTCCTTGGGTCGCTCCGTGTCCTCAGGGTGCACGAGACTTTTGCCGGACCGTCGTATTGAGTTCGTCGCAGACTGTAACCACCTATATCACGGTCGTGAGACGTGGTTACAGCTGAAATTTTACCGCGATTTCGCTGGGAGCGGGTGCAATTTTTCAGATTAGCACCCGCTCCCGGCGAAATCCTGCGGTTGTCCTTATGCCAAACTTTTAACTCTATATATATATCTGTTTTCGTTCCCTATCCTAACTCATCGCCACCCCTTTCTCTTCATTTCTTCTTCCAAGTCTGATATTAATATATTAAATAAAAGTGGGCTCAGAGGACATCCTTGCCTTACTCCTCTCACCAACCAGAAACTATCTCCTACTTGCTCTCTTACCTTTACCTTGCTTTTTGTCTCTCTAAAAATTTCCGATACTCTCTTTGTTAATCCCTCTCGTATCCCCTTTTTCACCATAACTTTTTCCATCTCGCCTCGGTCTAATGCAGGCCTGTGCAAGTAGGGGAAAACTGCCCATTTGCCAGATGGGAATTTAACACCATCACCGACCTCTACTCATTCAACTTCAAGAGAGCGACCACCCCCCAAGCCTCTGGACCTGTGAAGAGGGACGTGGTGGTGGAACTCGAACATGTGGCGAATGAGCAGTTTTCCCCTACTTGGACAGGCCTGGTCTAATGAGTCAAACGCCGCCTTTAAATCCACGAACATAGCTATAATTGCCTCTTTCTCCCTTTTAATCCTATTATTTACTACATAGCAAATAGTGGAAAACATTAAAATTTTTCAAATTTATGTCGAATTCTTTACGAATTTTTTACGAATAAAATAAAAAAACGCGCATCCTATCAAAAAATGAATAGTAACAAATTGTGTAGCTCTCTTTTGGGTAAACAACTTTTGTTGAATTGTTTTTTTTCGTAGCTTGTGTTGCTTGTCCAAAAATTAATTTTTCTAATGTTGTTTTTTACGAATAAAACAAAAACTACGCGTCCTATCGAAAAGTAATTATAAGAAATTTGTAGATCTTATTCGGGTGTACAATTTCTGTTCACTCATCTTTTTTTGTATCTTGCATAGTGTAACCGCAAAATGGAATTTTTGACTTCCCATTATGTTTTGTGCGATCAAAATTTGAATTTTCGATTTTTCAAGAAAATTCAAAATTTTGTTATGATAATCTTGTAGGACTTTCAAAAAGCAACGTTTTTCTTTTCTTGACTTTTTTTCATATCGTGCGTTGCTTGGCTTAAGATGTTTAAATGTTCATTTTCGTTTTTTTACATTCTCATCATAATGAGAAGGTATTGATTTTATGTGAAAAATGGCTTTCGTGGATTCCATCAAATGTCGACGTTTTGAGGCCCCCTGAGTC
>CAKNYM010040864.1:18892-40277 GCA_932195095.1 Andricus curvator
ACCAATCCAAACCAACTTCAACGAACCAAACCAAACGAAACAACCCAAAGGAACTAATGTAAGCGAATATGCCCAAACGATTCAACAGAAACGAACCAAGTCAAAGGAACCAACTCAAACCCATCCAACATACGCAAACCAACCAACCCAAACAAACAAACCAACCCAAACCGACCAACCCATTCCAACCTACCCAACCCAGTCAAACCAAAAAAACCAACAGAAACTTTTCAACCCAAACGAACGAATTTAAATGAACCAAACCAAGCGAACCAACCCAAACGAACTAACCCGAACGAAATATTCGAAACGAACCAATCATTAACGAACGAACCCGAACCAACTATCCCAATTTGTATTGGCAACAAACTTCTCATATATTATATCCTTTAATAACATCATCCAGAAATAATTAGATTGATTTTTCGATTTTTTTTGCTGAAATTTATATTTTGAAACAAAATTTAAAAAATTTATTTTTCAATAATCTTAATCAATCAATGTTAATTAGAAACTGATATGAAATGAATGAACTCGAATATCAACTATCACATTCTTTGTTAAGAATTCATATTTTTTTATTAAAAATTCATAAACATGGCTCCAATTTGAACAACTTGGTTAAATATGAATTTTTTTGGTTTTCGATTCATGATTTTAGTTGAAATTTCATTTTTTTCGGCAGAAAATTAATGTTTTTGGTGAAAAACTCATCTCTTCAGTTAAAAATTCAACTAATTTTGAGTTAAAAAAAAATAGAAAATTTGGATGAAACTTCAAATTTTTGGTTGAAAATTAATTATATAGAAATAAATTTTAATTTATGAATCACTAATTAATTGAAAATTTAATTGCGTATTTGAGAATGCATGTATTTCGTTGAAAATTATCCTTTTTTGGTAGGAAATTACTGTTTTTGGTGGCCAATTCATCTTTTTGGTTGGAGATTTACTTCTTTGGTTAAAGTTGATATTTCTGGTTGGAGATTCACCTGTTTGGTTAGGAATGTAACTATTTTGTTAAAAATTCATGCTTTTAGTTGAAAATTAACGTTTCAACTGAAAATTTGACTGTTCCATTTTTGGTTGCAAATTGATATTTTTTAGTTCAAAATTGTACTGTTTGGTTGAAAATTCATGTATTTAGTTAGACAATGCAACTGTTTGGTTGAAAATAATTCTATTTTTGTTAAAGATTGAACTATTTTCTTTAAATTTCGACTGCTAGCTTAGAAGGTAAACTATTTTGATAAAAATAATTTGTTTGTTTGTAAATATATTATTTAAGATATCAATTTCCATCAATGATCAAAAATACTGTCCTTGATTTTCTCTTCTGACATTTTCAGATATTAAATACCATGAAATACATCAATTTTGTGGTAATATTAATTTTGTATTTTACTGTGAAAAATGTGTGAGGAACAAAATAAAATAAAAATTTATTTAAAGTTAAATTTAGAAATCTCTACTAAAGTCTTGAGTTTGTTAAGTTTATAAATTGCTGCGTCAGAGTTCTGCTTATCTTTCCAAAAGCCAAGGCTTCAATTATAGCGAGAAAATTTCAGGGAACTCAGTATGAACGGCATAATTTTTTAAAATTATTTTTTATTTTATTATGATTTATTATATTATTTATTATTTTATTATATTTATCATTTTTAAATTTAATTTTTGTTCATAAGTGATCAGCAATAGTTGCATCAGAGCGTCTGTGGATTAGATTTCTTGATTTTTATCATTTTCTATTTTTTATATAAATAAACAAAGAGCGAAAATGAGACATTTTTTAATTATTATTTTTTATCTCTAAATAAATAACTTAATTAATTTCATTCTCCATTAAAATGAATGTCGAAGTATCTAAAGAATATACATGATTGACAGGATATCGAATCTGATTGTTATAAACTAATTATATTAACAAAATGTCAACATCGTGGAAATTTTGCTGGCAAAGTGTATTTGTAAGTTGAAATTGCTTGATTTTATCGACTTTAACTTGCGGCATGACCTACAAAAGTTGTAGGACAAGTTGAAGTCAAGGTATATTTGAGAAATTCTTGCATTTTTTTAAACTTTTCACGTTGTTTATTATCTTCAAAAGGTCGAAAATATATTTATTAGTATAAGAAATTTTTGAATGTTTGAAACCTATTTCTCCTAAGTTCAGACTTTTAATTTCAAGGTATTTTCTTTAAAACCAGAATTATTATATTGTATACTTTTCACTCTATAATCTTATATTGTTTAAATAAACCCGCATTTAAGCAATAGCACGTGTTCGCTGATAATATGAGCTTGACCTTAAAAAATGTACCACATCAAAATCACATTATAATTTATAGGGCATTTAATTTAAAGCCCGTCATTATAGTCTACTCTCCCCTAATTATTATACAACATTTCAGTGACAAATGTTAGAAAAATATCCCGGCTCAAGTAAGAAAATTAAATATAACTCGGGCCATCAAAAATTTTTGGTCCGGCACTGGTCGTTTCTCACAAGCGGCAAGAATTTTCTTGATTAGTATATGAAACCCATTTCGACTGATACCCTCAGCGTGCGATATTCTGCATTACACTGAAAAAAAGAATTTTTGGAACCAAGAAAATGCATTTACTTGAATCTTATTTCTTAGCATCAAGAAAATATTCTTTAATAGTAGTAATTTTTATTTAAACCAGCCACATATCTTTTGTTGATTTAAAGAAATGAATTCTTTGGCCATATTTTATTAAATTAAAAATATATTTATTTGTTACAAAGAGTTCATGCATTTATACCAATGAAGCATTTATTGAGATGAACAAGGTATTGTGTTTACATAAATATTTATTTCTTCAGTTGAAGGAAACGTTTTATTTGCTTACTAGAATTAAATTATTCATAACAAATAAACATTTATTCCAACGAAGTAATTATTTTTTCAAATCCAACATTCAATAATTTGGCATAATTTGTTTCAATAGAATACTTCTTTAGATCAAAGAAATATGTTGTTAAATTCAATATCCATGTTTTTGATTTGAAGAAATATTTCTCTGGAATTTATGGTGAGGGTTAAATATGGCTTTCCGCCTTATAATTTCCATGTTACGACGGCGTCGTGGTCATCGTTGTGGATTTGCCACTCGACGGACCCAAGTTCGATTCCTGCTGGAGGTGGATTTTTCATCAAATTTTTCTGTTTCAGGTTCATCAAGATTGTAAATTATATTCGTGGTGCGTTGTTCAAATTGAATTTCCTGATGAAGAGGTTGGGAAGATACCTGGATAAGAATAGGTGAGAGCTGAATGCGGGAAAGTCCAAGGTTATGGTGTTCAGAAAAGGAGGTGGAAGGGATAAGGGAGGGGAGTGGAAGTGGAAGGGAAAGGTGGTGCAGGTGGTGAAAGAGTTTGTGTACCTGGAATTCTTGTTTCGGAGGAATGGGGGAGTGGATGGTCACATAAAAGAGAGAGTGAGGAGGGCAAATGTGGTGATAAGGCAGGTGTGGGGGTTGGGAAAGAAGTTATTCGCAGATGATTTTGGAAGGAGAATGAAAATGTTTGACTCACTAGTGATGAGTGTGCAATTGTATGGAGTAGATGTGTGGGGGTGGAAGGAAAGTGAAGAGGTAAATAGGACACAGGAGAGGTATGTAAAGTGGACACTGGGGTTGGCAAGGAACACGCCTAACGGGGAGTCGGGCGTGTAAATATGAGAAGAAATTTTTCGAAGAGGAGAGAAGTAGGCTGATTAGGGAGTGTTGGTGGGAGAAGGAGAACAGAAGAGGGGGTGGGAAGATGGAAGTTAAAGGGGAAAGTAATTCTAGAACGAATGGACTGCAGATGGATGAAGTGAAAAGGATGCACGAGGAAGGAAAGAAGGTATATGAGATTGTTAAGAAAAACGGGATGGAGAGAGAGAAGACAGCAGGGGAAGAGAGAATGAGAGAGTCAAGGTTTAACGGGAACTATGTGTGGATTATGCCAAGGGCGAGAGCGCAATATTTGTGTGAGAAAGGAGCGAAAGAAAGTCAGGAGTTTATAGCGAGGATGAGATGGAGGTGCATGGAGGATTTTAATAGGTTCTGACTCTCTAGGGAGAGGAGGATGTGTGAACTGTGTGGGAAGGGGGATGCAAGAGTGGAGCACTGGTTGGAGGAGTGCGTGGAGGTGGAAAGGAGTGGGATAATCATGGAGGTAGGAGAAGGAAGGAGGAAGAGGAATGGAGAAGGAAAGATTGTAAATAGGAGAGGAAGTGGATATGAGTAATCTGTAAGTATTGCAAATAGTAGATAAGTATTTGGCATTAACCGTGCAGGCAGAATTTGGCAATGCGAGGCAAAGCGAGAAAGTAGGGACATGCGTGCGAGGCGAAGCGAGGAAGACAAGGCGATAAGAGCGAGCAGTCTTAGAGGTAAGGTATAGATGAATGTTAGTTTTTAAGGGTTAGTTTTGAGAAAATGTTGTAAAAAATGGAAGTGTAAGCAAGTCAATTTGTTAAGGCTAGCAGGCTGAAAAATAAACGTTCATCTATATATCTAAGTATGAGATTGAGAGCCTGAAAAATTTTATTTTAATTGCATTCTTTTCATTATGCGAAACATACTGTGACGAATTTATTAATCAAAATTGGTCAAACTAGCTAGTGAAATGATACAGATTCGATTAACGAAAAGTGAACCATCAGAGATTAGTAGAAAACGAGGAAAATAGAAACCAAAGTCTTTTAGTAACTATCTTCATCTATATTAAAGCCAGATAGTTGCGGTTTTTTTCTGAAATTTTTAACTTTCTGCCCACTTTTCACTAAGTGAGGTAATAATTATGCAAGTTAATAAAAATAGTGGTTTAAACAATTTATTTTTGTTTATAACTTTTTTCTCTTAGGTAAGTGCTGGAAAGTTCCGGTTTCTTCTGAAATGATTAAGTTTGCTTTGCTTTTTTAGTATAAACAAATGATAAATATACATTAGAGAGAAGCATATTCTAAACAATCTCTTTCTTTTTTGTGAATATAATTAGCTTTTTTGTTTAAATTAATTTTTGTAAACATTGGGAGCAGAGCAAAAATAATTCACTTATGAAAGTGAAATACTATTAAAGATTTCAGAAAAAAGCAACTTTCTAGCATTATTCTAAGCGAATATAGTTATAAACAATAATAAATTGTTCAAACAACTATGTTTGATAACTTGCATTATTTATCACTTTACTAAGTAAAGAGTGGGTGAAAAGTTAAATATTTTAGGAGAAACCGCAACTATATTGCATTAATAAAGAAGAAGATAGCTATGAACAATAATAATTTGTTTAAATAATTATTTTTGCCAAATCAAATTAATTATCAACTCACCCGATGCGAAAAGTAGACAAATAGTTGTAAATTTCAGAAAAAACCGCAACTTTCTAGCGTTATTTAAATTGAATATTATTAATAATAATAAATTGTTTAAACAAATGATGACTTATTTGGACAATTATTTTTGTTAATATTAATGACATATTTTCTCACTTTAATTGACCAAAAATGGAATTGTTAAATTCTCAGTTATAAAAATTAATATTCAACAAAAAAATAAACAAATTTTTAACAAAATAGTTAATTTTTCAACCAAAAAAATAATTTTAAACAAAAAATAGTTTAATTTTTAATCAAGAACAGTTATGTTCAAATAAAAAGATCAATTATCAACAAGTATTATTTGATATTTCAACAAAAGTGGTTTGGATTATAAATCAAAGACTCTTGAGAAAAAAATGTCAACCAAATTACTAAATTTGAAGACAAAAAGGCGAATGCTTCACAAAACAGTTGAATTTTCAACCCAAATCGATAATTTCTTACAAAAATGTTCATTTTTAACTAAATAATTAAATTTACAACTGAAAACTTTCGATAAAAAAGGCGAATTTTCGACGAAAAATGTAATAAATGAATTTTTAAATAAAAATAACCGATTTTCCGCCAAAAATGGAATACATAAATTTCCAGTCGAGAAAAGTAATTTCGAAACAAAAAAGAATTATTATTTTTTTTACATTAAAAAAAATAAAATCAATTTTCGTTCAATTTTTTCAACTTTCCTCCAATAGTTGACTTTTCGACAAAAAAAGTTGACTTTTTTACAAAATAGTTAAATTTTTAACGAAATAGTAGAATTTTCAGCCAAAAGATATTAATTGTAAACCAAAAATATAATGGTAAACTCTACAATTAAAAAGAATTAACTTTGAGTACGAAAGCAGTGAACATAAAATATGTTTTATGTTTTTTACTTTATTATTATTATTTTATTTTTTCATATCTTTTTTTTCGACCTTCTTAACTTTGATGAGGAAGTATAATATAGCATTCCATCCGATTAGATTTCATTCTTCTTTCAGGGATTTCCTTTTTTTTTAAAGGATCAAGAATTTCCAAGTGCACATGGAATTTTTAAAACTTTGGTTTTTGAATCACCCTGATGCGAGCTGTTGTGAAATGACTACGATTGCTTGAAGTTTTTAAAAATTATTTATTATTTACAACATGAACATCGGAAAACTACACTCTCTTTAAATACTAAACACATTATAACTCAAATTTGGAGAATTTGAAGAAGAAGAATAAACCAGAATTCAGGTATTTTCTATCTGTCTGCAATGCGCCAATCAACGACCAGGGACTGGTGGCGGCGTCTACTGGCACACTTTGTACCCTCTACCTTCCACTAAAAAACATGTTCAATTATTCCATGCCAATATTTTAAACTATTATTTTAAACTATACTTCAATGCTGATATTCTTATTTCAATTCATCGAAATTTTCTCTGTCTAGTGAAATAATCTGTATTTCTCCAAAGAGTCTGTTCAAATCCGGCCCGTAGTGAAATTTTGAGAATAAGGCTAACGTCAAAAATTGCCAGTTCGACCAGAAAAAGCACTATTAAAAATTGCTGCTGACTTTGAAACCTGATTTCTTTTTTTTGAAAGAGTACACGGAGAAAAACGGATGGTCAAAGTTAGAGGGTCCAAATTTAGAGAGCCAGTCCGTTCTTCTAGATGGTCTAAAGAGCCTTTCAGAATTTTTTCGACACAGTCAGAGAGACTCTCATTTTATGGCCAGTCTGAGTGTTGTAAGAAGGTCAGACTCACTATCAGGGATAATCGAAGTATCCTTTCAAGATGGTCAATACGATCATCTTGTTTTCACTCATTTCGACCATCCACGGAAGAGCAAATGACCCATCGCGGAGGGCCAACCTGATTAGTTACCGTTGGCATGTTTATTTAAAATGAATAAATGTGTAAGTCAAATGTTCACAACAGATAATAAATGTGGAGTGCATAAGAATATTAGGAATTATTGTAAATTCATATTTAAGATAAAAAATATATTCCTTTCTTTAAAATTAAAATCTATCATTTATTTTAAAGGAAAAATCTAATAAATGATATAAATTTTACTTGACAAGTCCTTCTTGTGAGCAAAGAATTATTTTTAATAACTTTACTCTTATTATTTGCTGTTTAAAATTGCTTTTCACATTTCATCATTTCAAATAAGCGCGCCAACCTCAACCAATCCGGTTGTCGACGCGATGGATGCAGTGCGAAAGGATACGAGAGTTGGGAGCACCGTGCTTCAGAGCAATTTCGGAGTGAGTGAATGTCATTGAGCCGTTCAGCGTCACATTTGCTGTTTATTGAACTTAATCATATTTTTAACAAGTTTAAACTGCTTTTTGATATTTCAAATATGCGTGAAGAGTGAAGTGCATAAGAGAGAACATGATTGAAAGTGAATTAAGTTTATTCTTTTGAATTTTCGACGTCAAATTTGATGCTTCCAAGGGATTTAGGATAAAGGCGTAACTGGACATTCAGCTATCAATTTATTGTCATCGTGTCGTTTCAAACTGAAAACGTGCAAAAAATTTCAGCATTCATTGATGATGCAGAAAGTAACGAGATTGGGATATTGGTTTCTGAATTAACTTCAATGTTTGAAATCTTACGATTCAGTGTGACACCGTGCCGTGTCCTTAGCCTTTCGTGCTCCAAAAAATATATTGTCAATGTGCACTGTTTTTGCATATCAAATTATGTCTCATACACCTCACTCTCCTCAAAAAATAAAAAATGCTTTCAGAATTCATGTATTTCATATAAATTTTCAGGTTTTATAGGTTCCACTTAATTTTATAATTTCCAGTCTCTCATAAGAGAGAGACTGGATTAAGTAGGAAGAGGACAACAAATATAGAAAATGTAGGATAATCAAATCGACCCCCTAAGATGGCCAGGTCGACTGTCCGAGGAGATGAAGTCGACTATCTGATATGAAGAAATCAACTTTCTATGATGAGCGATTCCACCCTTTATAATGATCAGTTCCGCCATCTCTCATGATCGGTTCGACTCTCTATGTCGCTTGAGTCGACCGTCCGAGATCACGAAGTCGACACTCTGAGAAGATCGATTTGAATCTCTTGTTTTAACCTTCTAGAGATAGTCGCTTTAGCCATCTTCAAGGGCTGTCCTATAGTTGACCCTGCAATATAGTCTGTCTGCACATCTAGATGGCCAAAATGATTTTCCATTTTTCTCCGTGTAATCACCAACCATTTCCGATGGTAGTGTACTCTGCTAAAGTAATGAAAGTAGAGCAAAAATACCGCAAGAGGCCACAAGAAAACCTAATTGAATTTAAAATCTAAAAAACACGGCAAAAACTTCCTTCACTCAGAAAAATGTTTGATCCTATATCAATGCTAGAATTTGTTTCATTCAAATAAAATTTGTTTGAATCAAGCAATGGTGTGTTTGAATCAAATCACTTTTGTTTAAATCAAAAAAATATTTGCTTCAATCAATCAAATATTTGCTCTATATCAAAGAAAGAATTTGTTTGATTCAAAGAAACATTTTTCTGAGGTTTTGCAATAATTTTTCGACTCACTTGGTTTGCATTTTTGCAATAGATTGCAACATTCCTTATCATCCGCACAGGAACCAGCGGAACATGCATCGACAACAGTTCCAAAAAGAAGTACGCAAACCACGACGAAAACGACGATAAATGAAAGATTTTAAGTTTTTGTGAAAAATATACTCAAACTCTACTGCTTCAGTCGCTGCTTATATACCAACTTTTTTACCCCTATCCGGAAGAAAAGCCAGTCATTAACCATCAAAAACAAATTTTACCAGTGAGAAACTGGAACAAAAAATAAGATGAAACCGGATAAATGTACATTAATTACACGTGCATTATTTTTTCATGGACAACATATGAAAGAAATTTGTTTACTACTTAGAAAACAGTTGAGAAAACAAATAAATGGGAACAGAACCAAGTATTTTAAAATGTCATCAAAAACATCGACGATGCAGAAACTAGGACAGTACAATCAAATGAAGGGCAATATTTTGGGCATCATTTTTATTTATAAATATATAAATATTAATATAATAAATCAAATTGAACTGTAGTTCGATTATTAATGTATAGAATTCCTGGAAATAAAAACATGAATCCAACGAACAAATTTGAACAACCACCATAAAATGCTCCTATTGTAATTTAAAAAAAAATCTTTTTCTTAAAAAAAAAATTTGTCTTCTTCCTTGGACAAAAATAAAAAAGAGGAAAGAAAAATGTGAAAGGAAACCAACCAAATACCCTTCCTCCTCTTTTTTTATTTCTTTCGTCTTTCTTATTTTTATTATTATTGTCATTTGATAATAATAGAAATAAAAAAGACGAAATAAATAAAAAAGAGAAGGAAAGGGATTCGGTTGGTTTCCTTTCTCATTTTTCTTTCCTCTTCTTTATTTCTGTCCAAGGAAGGAATTTTTTTTCTTAATTTTTTTTCAGGAAAGAGATTTTTTTTTCTTTAATTACAATAGGAGCATTTTATGGTGGTTGTCCAATTTTGGTCGTTGGATTCTTGTTTTTATTTTCAGGAATTCTATACATTAACTGGAGTATTAAACGCTAAATGGGATTTTGAATTTGATTTTAATCCAATTTAAAATTCTTAAATTTTAGTTCGATTATTGAAAATTAAACAATAATTTACGTTACAGGACGATTCTGAATCTGTTCAAAATTAGGCAAGTTACTGATTTTAACGTTAAAAATAGAAATTTTTCAATTTGAAAGCCTCAGAAATTAAACAAATGTAAACGTACGATTAAAACTTTGTAAACTATTCTTAATTTAAAAATGATTTAAACAATTAAACGCTCTTATTCAATTCCAAATTCTATTCAAATATTGTTTCAATCTAAAATATTTTATTTTTAACCCATGTAATTAAAAAAATTTTAATTGAGGAAGACATCTTTTTGAATATTTAGCAATATTTCACTTTTCATTTGAAATGAGCAATTATAAATCAAATATTAAAAACTAAACATTTTGTAATTTTCTACAATAATTTACGTAAAATTCAAAGTGTTTTCATAAGGTCAAATGTTACGTCATGGAAAACGCAAAATACTTTCCTTTTTAATTAGGTTCCTCGTTTTAGTTGAGATCGAAGATCTCGCACAGGGAAGAGGAAAGAGTAGCCAATAAATAAATTATAGATGAGTTCAACAATTTATTATGAATAATTACAATTGAAATTTATTGATTAAAAGAGTTTAGCACAAGAAGCTGAAGGAAGACTTGTAGACTTGTCTCTAATCCTTGGCCAGGACCTTTAAAATAAAGGATACTCATATATTATGGCCCAAAGGAATTAGAATTATTGGTATGAGGACTTACCGGTTATTGATTCGATTGAAGAATCAAATGTTATCTAGATGGTCTGTGTAATGGTGTGGAAGAAGGGGTTGTGCACCTTATTATGAATTGGATATCCAAGATTTTGGTAGTTCCTTGAATGGTATTCAAGGTGTTCCAATGGTTGATAATAGTGGGTCCAATTCAGGTTGAAATTGGTTCGAAGTATTCCAAAGATGGGAATTCCCAGATGCGGGTTTCCCAGGGCACAATACTCTCACAAGGGTACACACACTAACACGCGAGAGATACCGGTTTGACACACTAGACACTGGACAGTCGAATCGGAGAAAACCGTAGAAAAATAGAGAAGAGGTGAACTATAACTTCTAACTTATCACTTTGCTATGACTGAAGTCTTAAGACTTAAGACTGACACATGCTGGTCCAACGAGTTTTTATAGGGCCTAAGGCGACGTCCCTGCATGCTTGGACGTCGGTGTATACGCGGACGTCACGAGTATATATATATATATATACTATACGGCTTACAATGTTTTCAGTATATCTATAGCTATGTCCTCCAGCCTCCACGTGCTTTCATGCTCTATAGTCTATGTCTAGCTTTGGCTAGCTAGACAGTGTACGCCACGGATTACAATGTTCTTACTATAGTCTATACTCTATACCTTTACTCTCGTGCTCAATATATATAGTTATATTCTACAGCATACAACGCGCTGATATATATAGCAGATCTCTGTATATAGCTACACTCTATAGCGCGGAATATTCGCTCTATATTTATTGAGTATTTATTAGTGTAAGCATGCAAATAGATAAATATATAAATAAATATATTACCATATATATATATATATATATATATATATATACGTCACGGGACGTGACACCTCCCCCCTAAGTCGAACGCGGGGTGAAGCATTCAGGTGGGGCTTCAGAGTCCCACATGGAGCGAACGTCCGCGTTCGAACGTATGGTAGAAGGGTCGTCATAAATACTAGATTAAGAAAATAGATACAATTATTTCTCATATATCAGTTTATATTCGTGAAAAAAACATATAAAAGTATACAAAAATATATATATATATATGTGCGATATTAAACATGTTTTGAGATCAGGGATTACATATAGTACTTATAGTTTCTACGTGGACGAAAACAATGTGGAGCTACATGTCCTCTCTCATAGCATCTTTCGCATGCGTTTAACCATTTATAAAGTTTTATTTTATTTGTACTAACTTGTGCATCTGAAATTATGTGCACATTCCCATTCTCGTGAATATTGATTCTTAAATTAGTATAATTTTCTTCGCAAAACATAACTTTTTCTGCTAACGCTTCTAACATATGGCGAGCAGCATTTTGTCTCGCAGCCTTTTTTGTAGATGCAGGCTCACCTTCATATAAATATTTAACATCATTCTTATGCATTATGCATTTAGCCTCAAATGGTGGCAATTCGGCGTTATGACCTAGTGTCTTTACAATGAAAATAGGTTTCGAAAAATCGGCCATACCACGCTGAAAAACCCAGTTCTCGTCAGATCACTGAAGTTAAGCAGCGTTGGACGCGGTTAGTACTTGGATGGGTGACCATTCAAGAATACTGACATGAGTGCTGTTGGCACATCGTGGGTGTGGTGAGCCCACACTTGTAGTTATTTATAACTACAAGAAAAACCTAGAAACACTACCCGAATCGGGTAGTGTCACGCCTACCCTGAAAGGGAAATGGTTTAATGGTATTCGACTTTTGTACTGCTGGTGATTTCGAGAGGTTTCTTTCCATTGCCATGTTATCTGTAGAAGAGAAACAGCAATATTTTGATTTGTAGGTAACATGGCATTGGGAATTCAGTTAAACTACATGACATTATATAATGTTTATTTTAGCAAAAAAAATTTATTTTTTATTATTTTTTTTTTTTTTTGACGTAGTAGATTTTAAAGTAAGATTTAATTACATATGCAGCGTTGTCGCAATAAAATTAAGTTTTATTCACAATTGTATTTAAGAAATTTAACTTTCGATGATAGTCTCACTTTGGGCCATAAATAACAAAATTCTGGCGCCAAATTCGAATTTTTAAATGTTTTGTTATTACTAATTGGCATATCGGACACATTTTGCTAATTTAAAATATCTAATTTATTACTGTTTATCATTACAAGAAATCAAAACGCGTACAAATATTTTTGCTACAAAATTTAAGAGATGAAGAGATACATAACCTGTAAATTAACAAAAATATGACAAATCGTGCAACTGTACTGAAATGTATTTGCAAAAAGAAAACAAGGTGAAAAGCTAATTTTTACTGCGATTATAATCATGGTACATACGTAATGAAATTTTGCGGAGTGTACTTTTTAATACAATTGCACTTTAATTGGTAACAATAATGGTAAAATAAAAATATGAGAACATCTATGTATATTCAATCATTATTTTCAAGAATTTCAGTGTCAGCATCCGAATCCTCTTCCGGATTTAATATTCAACAACATTTAAAAAGGATCATCTAATCTTACGTGAACATCATAAAAGAGATACATATGTATTTGCGAGGTTAAATATTAAAATTGTAAAATTGGATTTACATAGTATAGTGTAAATAACTACTTATGAAGAAGGAGAAGAAGAATTATATAGCTTTCTATTAGAAAACTAATTTTTACATTGACAAAAAGTGATTATTTTGCAAGAACCATTCTTCTAATAGTATAAAGAGAGATGAGAAAAAAAACAACATGGTTAGAAGTTTGTATATGTAGGTACACAAAATTGGTTATAAAACTGAGTCTAGGTGCTTAAACATTTAAGATAGACCAGGTGCAGTAATAGCAAACATAAAAATTAAACAGTTTTTCACTGTGAAATGTTTAAAAAAATGGAAGAATGTTAAAGAAAAAGGAAGTAGAGAGGTTTAGTTTAAAATTAAGGATAGAGTCGGGAAAGACTAGAGGGTGCTTTGCATTTGTAACTGTATGCGTGAGGGCTTCTAAAATGTATCGTTAAAGAGAGGTATAGGAGTCAATAGTAATTTGTTGAAGTCTTTGAGATGATTTTAAAAAGATTTATAATTTTTGGAAAGTTTAAATTAGGGATAGGAAATAAATTATCTTCGAGTAAATAAAGAGAAGCTTCTTGAGTTTCTTATAATTTCTCAAATGTGTTTGGAACTTTTTGTAAAAATGGATCATGTTTTGTTGCTGAAGAACTGTAAATATTATATGTTTGAATAGAAATTAGCGAAATTTTTTTCAAGAAAATAAGTTATTGATTTGGTATCAATGTTGTGACTACTTCCATTGCAAATGTCAGATCTCTTCTTACATCCTGTGATGAATTTGTTATAGTTCTCTATTATCTGATGCTTGGAATTATATAAGACAAACGTGTCTGAATAAAACGAAAAATGATATTCATCTGAATTGATTTGAATATCAATAATAGGCTCAAGATAAACGCCTAACGAGTGCGAGAAAAGAGAATCGATGTACGAAGTTGTCGCATCAGATGGGGTTACTAGGAATAATATCAAAAAGATACCCGGTGAAATTTGGAGTTTTTATTTCATTGTGCTTCTCGAAAGCCTGTAAAAAGAAAACAAAAGTTAGTGTATAAGATGGTTTTAATTTTGAGGATTATATCCCTAGTTGTTTCTATGCTTCTAAGGTTTTGTGCCCATTTAGGAATATCACTGTCATTTCTTTCGAAAATTTCAGTATGAAATAAATATGGCCATAACATGAGCAGATCAATTTGATGCATAAAAACGACGATAAGAGAGTCTATATGCTGACAGTGGATGGGATCCATCTAAAAATTAAAATGATAAGGGCTTGTCGTTTAATTATTAACGGTTTGACATTTTATGTGTGAACGTTTAAGTCTATTGACGTGCACTACTGCAGGTTTGCCTTTTATGTCAATTTTGACGTTTCCTTTTCCTAATATTTCTAAGACTTCATAAGGCCCTTTATATTGATCATCAAATTTTTTCTTAGGTTCTTTTCCAATTAATAAAAAGACGTTGTCTCCAGTGTTGATTTCTAATGGATTAACTTTTCGATCATGATATATTTTTGACTTTTCTTTAGCCGCAATTAAATTTTGTCTCGCTTGAGTTCTCATTTCATATAATTTTGTTATAAAATTCGTTAGGTAATCGTCATAAGTTTGCAATTTTTCTTGCTTTGATAGTGGTTCATTTGATGGTTGACGAGCTAATTTACCGAAAACTAATTCATAGGGCGTACATTTTGTACCTTCGTGGACACTTGTATTATAAGAAAACATGGCTAATTCAAGCCAATCGTCCCATTCGGAATTTTTTGAAACAAATTGTTTGAGGTATTCAGCTAACACGTGATGTGATCTTTCAAGAGACCCATTTGATTGTGGATGGAATGCTGTTGTTTTAAATTGCTTAATTCGAAAACGTTTTGCCATTCTTCTCATTAAATTGCTTGAAAAATTTGAACCTTGGTCAGTCAAAACTGCTTTTGGGGAACCGTAAATGCATATAAATTTTTTAACAAAAATATCGGCTACTGTTGAAGCTTTCGCATCTGGAATCGCTAGAGCTAAAGCATATTTTGTAAAATTATCTTGAATAGTTAAGATATTTACGTTGCCTAATGTTGTTTGTGGAAGTGGGCCAACTATGTCCATTGAAATTTTTTCGAATGCGGTTCCAGGCGTGTCCGTTATTATCATGGGATTTTTAGTTTTTACGCGAACTAATTTTTTGATTTGACATTGCAAGCACTGCTGAATATATTTCTGAATATCAATTTTCATATTCTCCCAATAATAATTCTGACGAATTCGATGATAAGTTTTTGTAACACCTTTATGACCTCCTAAAGCTGAAGAATGTGCCTCTTCAAGTAATTGAGTTCTTGTTCTTTCGTTGGATATTCAACTATTCCCGTACATATGATAATTTTGGTAGAAGAATCCGAAAAAGTTGAAATTAGAATTTCACGTATTTCTTTCCAGCCTATGTGATTAACTTGTGAAGTTTTTGCGATACTAATAGATCGTAAATTTAGTCTCACTGATATTGAATGCAAAGATAGTATTGAAAGTTTAATACTGCTTAAAGTGTCTGACAAATTTTCTTTAGAATCAGCTTCAATGGGAAGGGCTAAATGATACTGCTGTCCTTTCTTTATTTCTTTAACAACTCCTTTCTCAAGTTGGCTGAACTTAGGTAAAATACCACGTTTAGACAAAGCTCTTGATCCATTATCACGTGGGGAACCGTCAGTAGCAATAAAATAAGCGTAATTATCTTTACGCATCGTTAATTGATCACGACACTCAACAACATTTTGTTGTGTATGAGCTTGGGTATTCAAAGGAGGGGGTTCTGGAGGGGGTTTACTTTCTTCTAATTTATCTTCATTTGTCTCTTGAAAAATTTCAGGATTTGTCACATTTCTTCCTTTTGGAACTTTTATAAAATCTTCTGGATCCGAAAGTTCTTGCATATTTTCTTCATCAACAAAGTTTTCTTAATCTGAAAAATTTTGAAAATTTTCGTCATTTAGGACTTCATTTTCCGAAGTTGAGAGATTATCTTCTTCATTTTCCTTCTCTTCTTGTTGTGCAACAGGCTTTGCCTTGGATTTTTGGTAATTTTTCTTTTTCTTCTTTTTAACTTGTTTTATTGAATTATCAAAATATTCTGTATCTAAATCAGATTCATCTTCATGTTCAAAATTTATGTGCGTTCGCTGTTTTAAATTCAGAGACTCACCAGTGGTTGCCTCTTTTCTCGGTCTGCCTCTCTTTTTCAAGGCTTGCGGGTTGCTTGCATTTGTGAGCACAGCTTTCTTGGGCCTACCTCGTGCTTTTTTAACAGCAGGCGAGGGAGGTAAGTATTCTTCCTCACTATCTTTATGTGACTTACCTTGATTTTCAATTTTTTCATTAATTTGTGCTTGCTCTTCGTATTTTTGTTTCTGTCCTCTTGTAACCACAGTATTCCAAGATTGACAGCGAAGTTCGTTTTTCTTTATAATTTTTGGAAATAAAAGTAACATTGAAAGATAGAGAAGTTTCTGTATTGGACTATCAAAAAGTTCATTTTGCATTTCATTCAGTGATTCTTCACTTATTAAATTATGAAGAATTTCAGGAATTTTTTCCTTCAAAGATTCGCTATTTATTTTGATATTTTCTTCGGAATCTGAATTTTTATGATTCTCAAAGTTCAAGAATTCCATAGAATTGAGAGGATTTTCTTCCTCAAATGTTGAGTCATTCTCAGAAATTATATTAATTCCTACGGTTTCATCGTTTTCTAGAACGGGGTTCCTCGAAAGCGCATCTGCATTAACATTTGATTTTCCTGCTTTATAGACGACGTCATAATCATATTCGGCGAGTTTTAATCGCCATCTTGAAACTCGAGAACACGGATCTTTAGAATTTTTGAACCAAACAAGGGGCTTATGGTCTGTAACGAGGGTGAATTTTCGTCCGTACAAATAAGGGCGAAAATAGATATAGATAAACGTTTATTTTTTAGCCTGCTGGCCTCAAAAAATTGACTTGCTTACACTTCCATTTTTTTACAGAATTTTCTTACAACTAAGCCTTAAAACTAACATCCTTCCACACCTTATATCTAACGCCGCTCGCTCTTATCGCATTGCCTTCCTCGCTTCGCCTCGCCTCGCTCGCATGTCCCTACTTTCTTGCTTGCCTCGCATTACCAAACTCTGCCTCCGCGACTAATACCTAATACTTATCTACTATTTACAATATTTACAATTACTTATATTTACTTCCTCCTCTATTTACAATCTTTCCTTCTCCATTCCTCTTCCTCCTTCCTTCTCTTCTTCTCCATCTTACCCAATACTCCCTTCACCCATGCTACTGCCCTTTTGTCCCCCCTCTCATGCATCAATACCTCCATGCTTATCCCACTCCTTTCCACCTCCACGCACTCCTCCAACCAGTGCTCCACTCTTGCCTCCCCCTTCCCACATAGTTCACACATCCTCTTTTCCCTATCGAGCCAGAACCTATTGAAACCCTCCATGCACCCGCATCTCATCCTCGCTATAAGCTCCTGACTTCCTTTCTCTCCTTTCTCACACAAATATTGCGCTCTCGCCCTTGGCATAATCCACACGTAGTTCCCATTAAACCTTGTCTCTCTTATTCTCTCTTCCCCTGCTGTCTTCTCTCTCTCCATGCTGTTTTTCTTAACCAACTCATATACCTTCCTTCTTTCCTCATGCATCCTTCTCAATTCATCAATATGCAGTCCATTCGTTCTAAAATACCTTTCTCTTTCAACCTCCATCTTCTCACCCCCTCTTCTGTTCTCCTTCTCCCACCAACACTCCCTAACCAGCTTACTTCCCCCCTCTTCCAAAAATTTCTCCTCATATTTACACGCTCGACTCCCCGCTAGAATCCCTACACTCGTTCTCCCCGTCTCCCTCCTGAAAATATAATTAGGCGTGTTCCTTGCCAACCCCAGTGTCCACATTACATACCTCTCCTGTATCCTATTTACCTCTTCGCTTTCCTTCCACCCCCACACGTTCAGTATCGGTTAATGATCTTGAAACATACGCAATTGGTTGGTCTTTACCTATTTTACCTTGCGAAAGTATTCCGCCTATGGCATAACCTGATGCATCTGTAGTTACAATGAAAGGTTTTGAAAAATCAGGTCGAATCAAAAGTGGTTCTTGGCACAATTTATCTTTTAAAATATTGAAAGCTTGTTGCTGCTTTTCCGTCCAATTAAATGATATATCTTTTTTAAGGAGCTGATTTATTGGGGCTGCTATCTTAGCAAAATTTTCTATAAATCTACGGTAATATCCTGCTAAACCTAAAAATTGTTTAATATGCTTTTGATTTTTAGGAGTTGGGAAGTCTTTTACTGCCATTATTTTCTTCGGATCAGGTCGAACTCCGTCCTTATCTATTATATGTCCCAAATATCCTACTTCGTGTCGTAGAAATTCGCACTTATCGGGTTGTAAATGAAGATTTGCATTTCGTAATCGGCTCATCAGTTCAGTAAATTTTGATTCATGTTCTTCTAAAGTATTTGCGTAAATCACAATGTCATCTAGATAAACAAAGAGTTCCGTTCCCTGAAGTCCCGTTAGAACTAAATCCATTAGTCTTTGAAAGGTTGCTGGTGCGTTTTTTAAACCAAAAGGCATTCTGTCAAACTCATAATGTCCATAAGGGGTTGAAAACGCAGTTTTGTGTGCATCTTTGGGATCCATTTTTATATGATGGAAACCCGTTGCTAAATCGAAAACAGAGAAATAGCGAGCAGATCCTAACTGGTCTAAAATGTCGTGAATGTTTGGTAGAGGATATGAATCACCAATTGTCTTTTCATTCAATTTTCTAAAATCAAGTACCATTCGCCATTTCTTTTTTCCTTGTGAGTCTTGTTTTTTTGGAACAATCCAAACTGGTGTATTGTAAGGTGATTGGGAAGGTTTTATTACATTGTTTTTTAATAATTCATCTACTTGGCGGATGATTTCTTCCTTATGAACTGGAGGAAATCGATATTGTCGCGAAAAAATAGGACAATCATCTGTTGTCGGTATTGAGTGTTGAAGAATGTTTGTAGGTTCTAAGTATTCTCCCGGAATGTGGAAGCAATCTGCATTTTTAATAATTAATTTTTCAACATGTTCATATTCTTCCATATTTAAATGATCTAACCGTAGTAGTTTTTTAATAATTTCTACTCTTTCTTCGCCTGTGATCTTGTAAAATTTGCAGAAATGGTTAGACTTTTCATCGGATTTGAAAAAACTATTTAATATTAAATTAGGCAAATTTTCATCATTTTCATTTTCTGAAAAATTAGATTGATTTGTTGAATTGTTGACTTCGCATTGTTCAAAATCTTGTAATTGAACACTAGGAATTGATATTTTTATAGGTTGTTCATTTATGTTTGCATATTTGACATAGGCAAATTCCTTTCATATTTTGTGCATGAAAAAATAATGCTCGTGTGATTAATATACATTTATCCGGCTTCATCTTGTTTTTTGTTCCAGTTTCGTGTTGGGTATGTGTCTCACCGAGTCATGTTTCCTTGATTTTGTTTTTCACTGATAAAATTTGTTTTTGATGAGCTATACATATGGCTAATGACTGGCTTTTCTTACGGATGGGGGAAAAAGAGTTGGTATATAAGCAGCGACTGAAGCAGCAGAGTTTGAGTCTATTTTTTACAAAAAATTAAAATGAATCTTTCATTTATCGTCTTGTTCGCTATGGTGTGTGTAGCTCTCCTCAATGGAGTTGTTGTTGATGCAGGAGCAACATCTCATGGCTGCCCGACTGGTTGTACGCCTAAGGTAACTTCTTGTTGCCGTAATCAATCATGCCAATCAACACCAAGTAAGTCGAGAAAATATTACTAATTACGCCAGGAAAATTTCTGCTAAGGTTTTTTTTTCGATTCTATTTTGAATTATGTTCTATTGTGGCCTTTCAAAGCATTTTTACTTTGCTTTAATGGTTTATCCAAGTAGTTCTAAAAATTTCACTGCGAGCCGGATTTGAAAAGACTCTTTGGCAAAATACAGATTATTTTATTAGAATAGATAAACTTTTGACGAATCAAAATGAGAATTTCAGCGTAGTTTCAGTAATAGTTCAAAATACAGGTATTGAATAATGAAACATATTTTTGTTTTCAGAAAACGGTAATCAATGCCAGCAGATAAAACATATCTGAATTCTTCTTCATTCTTCCTCTTCTGCTCCTTCCTATGGTTCTTCAAAATCTTCAAATTTAAGTTATAATGCGCTTAGTATTTAAACACAGTGTAGCTTTTCGATGTTTATTTTGAAAACAATATATCATTTTTAAATAAATCAAATATAAACTGAAGTACTTTTTTATATGTCTGACTTGATACAATAATATTTTAAATTATAGATCTTGAATTTTCCTCAGTTTTATAATGCGCATAATATTGACATTTTGCTTACCCTTGAATTTTTATTTTTATTTATGTGATAAATGAGTCCACAAAACATGGTCAGTCAAATCTTACAGAAAATTCGAATCAAATTCAAATAGTAGAATTTAATTCTACCTTGATGAATAGTTTTTTCGTAAATAATTTGAAAATGTCTGCTTTATGGTTTCAAATATTAGAGAAATATTGAAAGTACTGCCTCGGCAGAGACAACGTTGGGAGAAAACATATTTTAGTAGGCACACTTTTTGAACAGCTGTATCGTTTTAATGGATTCTCAATTTTTTTGGAAAGATAAGTAGAACTCTGACGCAGCAATTTAGAAAATTATAAAACTCACGACTCCGATGGAAGAACGCGGAAACAACAGGCATGACCTCAAAACCTAATTGCAGAGCGGGCTCATCAACGCCCTGGTTTGATTCCGAATGCGTAAAGTTAAAAAAATCTGTTACAGTACCCCTAAAAAATGTGAAAAACCCAACTTCGAAAATGATGTAGCTTTACTGTAAAAAAATTTGAAAAAAATGTATACCGATACTCAAAGATCAAAAAAGGAAGCTCACAGGTTCGCAACTCTCGACCAGCTGTCTTCAACTAAAAATTCAAAATCCCGTTGAGAAATAATTAACAATTTTAGACACT
>CAKNYM010040865.1:0-18945 GCA_932195095.1 Andricus curvator
AAGTCATGTAAACCCTTAGGGGACACATTATGAATAAAGAAGAGTAAGTCAGGCCTCACAGTCCCTATGGGATAAAATATAGGGACCAAAGAGTACTTTTCGTCACGCTCATAGGGTACTTTTTTCGCGCTCAAAGGGTACAAAATTCAGGATAAATTTATAAGACTTCAAAACAATTAAAGTTATATTCCAACGAATTCGAATGAATTGGAAACAATTTTGAAAGTAAAAAAAATTCCATTGATTTCCGTAAAATTGGAATGAATTTAGAGGAATTTAAGATAAACGAGAGGAATTTAAGATAAACGAGAAGAATTCGATGAAATTCATAAAAATTCAAGGTCGATTAAAAAAAATTTTAATGAATTAAAAACAATTTTAAAATATGAAGAAACTTTTATGAATTCAGTAACTTTGAAATGAGCTTCGAAAAATTCAAGGGAATTCAAAAGAATGTTATGAAATGCCTAAGAATTCAAGGTGAGGTTAAAAGACTTCAGGATCAATTAAATAAAAACTTTTAAAAATTAAAAAAAAAATCCATTGAATGAAGTATAATTGAGTAAATTTAGAATAATTCAAGTGAAGTAAAAAAATTCAAGGGAATCCCAACGAATTTAAAAGAATTCAGGGTGAATTTCAAAAAATAATTTCAAATCTCTTTAAATCTTTGAAACCCTATTAATTTCTTACAAAAAAATGACTAATGAGTACAAAACAATTCAAAAAAATTCAAATCAATTGGAAAAAGTTTTAAAAATCGAAAAAATCCATTTATTTCTGTAAAATTCGAGTGAGTTTAGGGGAAGTTAAGGGAAACGAGAAGAATTGGATGGAATGCATAAAAATTCAAGGTGAATTAAAAAAAATCGAATGAATTGACAAAAATTTAAAAACATTAAAAAAGTACAGAACAATTGAAAAAAATTCAAACGAATTGGAAAAAGTTTTAAAAATTGATAAAATCCATTTATTTCTGTAACATTTGAGTGAATTTAGGGGAATTTAAGGGAAACGAGGAGAATTCGATGGAATGCATGAAAATTCAAGGTGAATTAAAAAAAATCAAATGAATTGACAAAAATGTTAAAATATGAAAAAATTCATTGAATTGAGTAAGTTTGAAATGAATTTTAGAAGAAATTAAAGAGAATTCAAAAGAATTTGATGAAATGCCTAAAAATTAAAGGTGAGTTTTAATGACTTCAACATGAATTAAACAAAAACTTTGTGAAAATCCATTGACCTGAGTAAAATTGTGAAGAAATTTTTTTTATTTTCGCAAAACCTTTAAAGATCAATGAAAAGCTTCTAAATTTTATTTCGAAATCTTCAAAAATCTAAATTTAGTTTTTTATTTTTCGAAACCTTTTTCAGTTTTAAATTAAGTTTGAATCTCCTCAAAACCGAGCTCAAAACCTGTAAATATTTTTTAAAATAACTCAAATTTTTTCCAAACTGATAAACGAACCTAGCCAACAACAATTTTTAAAAAATTCAGGGAATTTTGTTGGTCAGGGAAAAGTGAGACAATTAGTAAAAGAAATCTTGTAAAAGTCAGGGAATTTCTATAACTTTAAATAACTAGGTCAAAAATGTTAGAAGTTTAATATTCTGGTATTTGAATATTAACTAATATAATATTCTTATTATTAATTTATTCGCCTTTTATTTATATTTCTGTTTCTTTTTTTGCAGTTGCTTCCTCTTGAAGATTATTTTTTTAGTTATAAATTTTATTATTTGTTTGAAAATTCAACATTTTTGTTAAAAAGTTATCCTTTTTGGTTGAAAATTTGTCTTTTATCGGGGTTGAAAATTCAACTATTTTCGTAGATTTGTTTTTTGTTTAAAATTCATATCTTAGTGTAAAAAATTCAACTGAAATCTTCTTTGGATAAAATTCCAACTAGTTTTTTGAAAATTAATTTTTTTTTAGAAATTGCATCTTTCTTGGATAAAAATGCAACTGTTTTGTTGAAAATTCGACTTTTTGGTGTTGAAAAGTCAACTGAAATCATTTTTGAATGAAAATTCAACTTTAAAAAAAATTGTTGTTCAAATTAAAAAATTAATCTATTGTAGTAGAAATTGCATCTTTCTTGGAGAAAAAAGCAACTGTTTGATTAAAAATTCAACAATGTGGTGAAAAAGTCATTCTTTTTGGTTCAAAATTCAACTGTTTTGTTAATAATTTCTCTTTATGGGTCTTTTTGATTTAAAAATTCATCTATTTTATTAGAAATTTCATCTTACTTGGATAAAAATGCAACTGTTTGGTTAAAAACTAATCTTCTTTGCTTGAGAATTCAACTATTTTGTTTAAAATTTTTGTATGATCCACTTTGTGAAGAAAATCATTTTTTTGTTGAAGTTTAATATTTTTAATTGAAACTTCATCTCTTTGGTTGAAAGTTTAACTATTTTGTCGAAGATTGATCTTCTTTAATTGAAAATTCAATTCCTTGGGTAAAAGTTGAACTACTGTGTTGCATTTTTTTTAATGAAGATTTATCTCATAGGTTGAAAATTGAACTATTTTGTTAAAAATTAATTTTTTTCTGAAAATTCATATATTCTAGTTGGAAATTCAATTTTTGTACAAAATATTCGTTTTTGGCTTGAAGGTTCAGCAGTTTAGATGAACTTTTTCTTCTTTCATGACTGAAAAATCTTTATTTGTTGAAATGTCGTCTTTTTGGTTTTAAAATTCATTTTTTGTTGTTGAAATATTAGCTATTACACTTTTTTGTTGAGAATTCATCTTTCTAGTTGAAAAATTCAATTATTTTGTTGAAAATTTAGTTATTTTGTTGAAAATTTGAAATGTTCAATCCATTGTCCTTCATTTATGTTGGTATTCAAACGTCCCCTTTTTCTTGCTCTGTAGGGTCTCACTGCTGTCCAGAATTCTCCTAAGTTCTTGCTCTTCTTCACTTTTCCCCACTTCCTTTCTTCTTCTCCTTGTTTTTTGTCCTTGTACAGTTTTTTAGTTCTTTTTTGGATTTATTATAATGTCACCCTATCGTTTTTCTTTTTTGATCTTTTGAACTTGGCTAGTTTTCTTCTGGTTTCCTTCCTTTTTTCATTACATTCTTTATCAAACCAATCTTCATCCTTCTTCTTTCCTTGTTTCATCATCCCATATTTTTCTGCCGCTTCAGTGATTATTCTCTTGAAATTGTCGAGTCTTTCCTGTGTTGTCTTTGGTTTTCCTTTCGATTCTTCCCAGTTTTTGAGCAGTGCTTCTCTGAACTCTTCCTTTTTATCTTCTCTCTATTTCTAGCGTTCATCCAGAAAACCATCCTCCTGCTGCGCTTGTAAATTCCATTTTGTCGTTGCAATTAGAGGCATATGATCCGATTCTTCTCTTTCATCTGCATTTCATCAATTGGGTCTTCTTCATCCTTCACGATAAGATAATCCAGAACTGACGCACTGTTTGTTCCAATGCGCGTTAATTTTCCTTTTTTATCTCCCTTCAGTCTTCCATTCATGACCGTCAAACCATAGTCTTCACACCATTTCAGTAGATTTTCTCCTTCTTTATTTAGTATTGCATCTTCCGAGTGTCTTTCCCTATCCTCTTCTCCTTCTGACCTTCTAAATCTGTTCTCGCTGATTCTTTACCTATTCTGGCATTCAAATCTCCTAAAATTGGAAGAGCTTAGGTATGTAGATTGTTCCAGATGTTCTTCTATTTCTTCTCTGATTTTCTTCATTCCGACATTGTTGTAAACGGATACAATTTCTCCTAATTCTCCACCTATTTCGTAATTAATTTTCACTCCGTATTTCCATTCTGTAAACTTCTATTTCGCGTTCTTCAGCTTCCTGCAACCTATGAGCTGTCCTGCCATGGCCCTTCCTTTTTTTCCCTTCCTAATAGCTGGTTTCATGAACAATTCAAAATCGTTTTTCAATCTCTTTCTGATTCCCTCTTCTTGTTCCTTCTCTGTCCAGGTCTCCAAAAATATTATTATATCGAACTGTTCAATGTATTTCCAAGTGTCTCTAGTTTTTTCAAATCCAGCAATATTCCACAATAGTATTCTAAATTTTGTCTGTTTCATACAAAATATTTTTCTGTCAATTTACTTTCTTCTTCATTCCAGTGAATCCATTTGTCGTTGATCTTGATTTTTCTGTATCCCACCTTCACTTGCTTTCCGTTTTCTCTCTCCCTCCTAGCCACTTCTTTTATTTTCCTTTGTACCTCTCTTTCTGTTTTCGTCAGATCGTCGTCTACGAAGACGTTCGTTCCTTTAAGATCAGATTTTCTTCCCAAGATCTCCCTTTTCCAGTTTTTTCTCCAAGTCACTCATTTTTTGTGCGTCCATGTTCTCATTTTGAACTCTTTTCGGTGCCGACTCTTCTCCAGTTCCGTTTGAATTTGCTTCATTTTCTGCTCTATTTCTTCTTTCTTCGATAACCACGCCTCGTTTCCAATTTTCGACTCCAAAACTTGGATTTTCTTATATATGTTCGCTTTTCTCTCTCACATTCTTTACTTTTGCGCTGCAATTCATCCTTAATTTTTTGTAATTCGTTTTGGCCCCCCTCCCGCGATCTTTCTTTTTCTGCTCTTATTTCCTTCAAGTCTGCCATTATTAGCAGAAGAGCTCTCGGTCAGTCTTTTTTCTTGTCTCTTCTGTTTCTTCCATCTCTCGCTGCTCTTGATTGTCACGTTGTTTTGAAAAATTATTTTTCTGGGTTGTGCGTAACCGTTTCTATTCTTGCTCCGGTTGATTATTATTATCCTTCTTTTCTGCGGACTCCCCTGTTCGGCTTCCCTTTATCGTTCTCTTCACGTATGTGTCTAAACTCTGTGATCTTCTACTCGTTTCTGATCCTGTCAATTTTTTTGGTCTTCCTCTTCCACGTATCTCGGGGGCTGTTTTCGCGTTTTGCGTGCTACTGTTTGTTTTTGAATTTTCTGTCGGTAAGTCAGATTCAATCTTGTCCGTCACTTTCTCTTCTTCCGCCTGGCGTCGCTACTGCTATTCGGCATTTCTCGCCTACGTCATTCCCCACTGAACCTAACCTCCAATAATTCAATGCTTAATTTTATAATGTCCTTCACACTTTATTTTCAAATACTACACTTGTGATTATATATCCCTATGATTCTTCGAAATTCGCTCTATCAATATGCACAAAATTTTGCTTTTTCACCGCAACTTTCTCACTACTTTCTTATCAAACTTCACCACCTACATTGCACACGTCCACTACACTCGGTCCACCGGAACCTCAGTGCTCCCAATTTGGCTCCACGACCGCACTGCGCATGCGTCGCGCCAGTAGTCTTATTGGATGTTAACCGCGCGCTTATTTGAAATGATTAAATATGCAAATCAATTTTTCACAATATATAATAATGATAAAGCACAACAAAATATTATAGATGATTTAAAATTTACATTGGCATCTGAAATATAGTTTTATTCCGTTTATAAAAGATTCTATGTCAAAAATATTACCAGATGAAAATGCTGATATTTTAATATTAATGTTAATGTTCAACAAAATAGTTAAATTCGTAACCAAAAAGATAAATTTTTCAATGAAATGATGAATCTTCAACCAAAAAATTAATTTTCAAAAAAGTAGTTCAACTCTAAACCAAGAGTTGGAATTTTCAACTTAAAAAGATAAATTTTCAACTAAAGAAATGAATTTTCATCTAAAATTATGAATCTTCACACAAAAGACATCCATTCTTAACAAATTAGTTAATCATTCAACCAAGCAGTGGCATTTTCAACTATAGATAGGATGAGATAGAGAAGAGGGTATTCAAAAATAGATAGAAAAGGATAAACGCGAATAAAAAATAGGATAGGATAGAGAAGAGAGGATTTAAGAAGATAGACGTGAATTAAGATTGAAAAATAGATATAAAAAGATTGACGTTGATAGATGCAGTAGAGGATGAGATAGAGAAGAGGAGATTGGAAAAGATAGACGGGAATTTAGATTCACAGATAGATAGAAAAAGATAAATGTTGATAGATGAAGGATAGGATGGGATAGAGAAGAGAGGATTGAAAAAGATAGACGTGAATTCAGATTGGCAAAGAAACAGAAAAAGATTGATGTTGATAAGATTAAGTATAGGATGAGATAGCTAAGAGGGTATCAAAAGAGATAAATGTGAATTTGGATTGAAAAAGAGATAGAAAAAGATAGACGTTGATAAATGTAGGATACGATGAAATAGAGAAGAGATTAAGAAAGATAGACGGAAATTTAGATTGACAGAGAGATAGAAAAATATTGACGTCGATATATAAAGAATAGGATGATATAGAATAGGGTAAGATAGAAAAGAGGGTATTGAAAAAGATAGACGGTAATTTAGATTAACCGAGAGTTACAAAAATATTGACGTAGATAATGAAGGATAGGATGAGATATAGAAGAGAGTATTGAAAAATAGATAGAAAAAGATAAACGTTGATAGATACGGGATAGGATGGGATAGAGAAGAGAGTATTGAAAAATAGATAGAAAAAGATAAACGTTGATAGATACGGGATAGGATGGGATAGAGAAGAGAGTATTGAAAAATTGATAGAAAAAGATAAACGTTGATAGATACGGGATAGGATGGGATAGAGAAGAGAGGATTGAAAAAGATAGACGTGAATTCAGATTGGCAAAGAGATAGAAAAAGATAGACGTTGATAGCAGAAGCGGCGGGACCTTTTTTCTCTAGGAAAAATTTTACATAAATAATAAATAAACAATAAATAGTAAATAATAATATATATAAAAACAAGTATAACATTCATATTGCCAAAGATTTCACAAAGATTTCAATAATTGCACAAATATTACCAAATATTTAAAAAAATACTTAAAATATTTCGCAAAGATTTCTAAACATTTAAGAAAGATTTAACAAAGATTTGACAAAGATTTCTCAAAGATTTCAAAGTTTTCACAAAGTTTTCAAATATTTCGCAAAGATTTCGGATAGATTTAAAAGATTTTACAAAGAAATTAATGAGTTCTCAAAGATTTCAATAATTTCACAAATATTACCAAATATTTTAAAAATATTTCAAAGATTTTGGATAGATTTAAAAGATTTCACAAAGGCATCAATGATTTCCAAAGATTTCACAAAGATTTCAATAATTTCAAAAATATTTCAAATATTTCGCAAAGATTTTGAATAGATTTCAGAAAATTTTCAATGATTTTCCAAAGATTTCACAAAGATTTCAATAATTTCCAAAATATTATTAAATATTTCTGAAATAATTGGAATATTTCGCGAAGATTTCCAAATATTTCACAAATATTTCAAAAACATTTCAAATATTTGACAAAGATTTCAATTATTTGCCAAAGATTTCACAAAGATTCAAAATATTTCTAAAGATTTCAACAATTTCACAAATATTACAAAATATTTCAAATATTTCACAAAGATTTCCCAAGGATTTCACAAAGATTTCAGATAGTTTTGAAAGATTTAAAAAATACTTCAGACAGTTTAAAAAGATTTCACAAAAGCTTTATTGATTTCCCCAAGATTTCAACAATTTCGAAAAAATACCAAATTTTTCAAAAATATTTTAAATATTTTATAAAGATTTCAATGATTTCCCAAAGATTTCAAATATTTCGTAACCATTTCAAATATGTCGCAAAGATTTCAAAAAATTGGCAAAGATTTCGGATAGATTAAAAACATTTCAGAAAGATTTAAATTATTTTCCAAAGATTTCACAAACATTTCAAAAATATTATTAAATATTTCTAAACTAAATTAAATATTTCACAAAGATTTTCAAAGATTTCAGAAAGATTTTACAAAGATTTCCTAAAGATTTTAAGGCTTCGCAAAGATTTCGGATAGTTTTAAATGATTTCACAAAGACTTCAATGTTTTCCCAAAGATTTAAAAAATATTTTAAACATTTTATAAAGATTTAAATGATTTTCCAACGATTTCAAATAATTTGAAAAGATTTCGGATAGATTTAAAAGATTTCAGGAAAATTTCAATGATTTCCCAAATATATCACAAATGGATAGACATACAAGATTTTACAGACTTCAATGATTTCCAAAAGATTTAAACAATTTTACAAATATTATCAAATATTTAAAAAATATTTCAATATTTGACAAAGATTTCACAAACATCTTTGTGCACTCATTGAAATCTATCTGAATTTTTGTGAAATAATTGAAATCTTTTAAATCTATCCAAAATCTTTGCGAAATATTTGTTAATTTTTTTTAATCTTTGGGAAATCATTGAAATCTTTGTGCACCCTTGGATATCTATCTGAAATCTTTGAGAAATCTTTTGAAAATATTTTATAATATTTGTGAAATTATTGAAATCTTTGTGAAATCTTTGTGAAATCATTGAAGTCTTTGTGAAATCTTTGAAATCTATCCGAAATCTTTGCCAAATACTTTTTAAAAATTTGTGAAATTATTGAAATCTTTATGAAATCTTTGGGGAATCATTGAAGTCTTTTTGAAATCTTTTAAATGTACCCGAAATCTTTGCGAAATTTTTTTAAACTATTCGTGAAATTATTTAAATCTTTGTGAAATCTTTCTGATATCTTTGGAAATCTTTAAAAAATATTTGAAATATTTTTGAAATACTTGGTAATATTTGTGAAATTATTGATATCATTGAAGTCTTTGTGAAATCTTTTAAATCTATCCGAAATATTTGTGAAATTTTTGAATCTTTGAGAAATCCTTCAAATCATTGGAAATCTTTGCGAAATATTGCGGTGTGCTTTGCCAATGCTAACACTCTCGCTCCAGAGAGGACGAGAGCTTCCTCATTTACCGGAAATGTTTCGGATCTACTCTGTAAATATTTTTATTTAATTAGAGGCTACCAGTTGAGCTGCCCCTGCATCTTATTTCAAACGGTCACCACGATAGAGAAGAGCGAGCAGAGTTCAGACTTACCAATCCCAGGGCAGCGCCGAGCAAGCAGCCAATCAGCGCCGCGCCATGGAAACTCGCCTATAGGAGACGAGACGACACGCTCGACGGCCGACAAGCCGCCGAGCTCTCTTTCTTTCGCAGCCATGTGCCGAGAGACAGTCGCGACTTTTGCTCATGTAAAACATGCTTTCGAAATACCAAGTAAACTTTTTGTAAATTAGTTAAAATCAGTGTCCACTTCCGAATTGAGGTAAGGTCTACACCATCATGTCGTCGAAGCTAAGGATTCTCGCGGATCCTCATGTTCAAATAGTTTGATTTTCGTTGCTGAGTCCCGTCTTTGGAGTAGAAATTTGACCATGAGGAACTCCTCGAATCTCCAACGTTCTCTGATATTTTTATTTTATTATTGTTGTGGATTTTCGCCTGTGAAAAAAGCGGTATTGATTACCGCTTCTCTTTTTTGCTCTCGTTAATGATTTACGATGACATGTTCTCGGTAACATTCTTGCCTTCTTTTACTTTGTTCGCGCTTTTCAGACGCCATGTTGGCCTTACGTCCAATTTTAACGTACCTTTTAAATCAACGCTCTCGAACTTTGTAGCTGTCGGGAATCTAACTTTGATCTTATCAATTTTCGCTTTTCAGGACGCCATATTGGCATCATGTCCAAATTTGAATTTACCGTTGAAGTACACGCTCTCGAATTTTCTAGTTGCCGCGCACCTAACCTCGCGTTTATAAGTTTTCGCTTTCAGGAATTTTGAGGTTAGTTTCGCTTTTTTTAGTAGATTAACTAATTATGGTTTTGAATTAGTCCTTGGAGTACCGGCTGAAAGGATTAGCCTCTTTATTAGCTACTTTTCGGTATAATTTACCTTGTATGCAAAAGTTTTGTACGGGCTGACAGATATTTAAAATAAATGTGAAGACTAATTTTTAATAGTACCCCTCTACCACTTCTCGTCACAGGGCTGAAGGTAGCCCGGGCATAAAATTTCTGCCCACGTCCGGTTTGCTTCTTTTGAGTGTCCGGTTGACGCATGCGCGTTTGGCGCCCAATAACAAAAATTAAAGTATTGTTATTTTGAATTTTGAGATTTTAGCAAACGGACGTGAGTAGGTAGAAAGTGACGTTAAGAAATTTCACGTTTCAAATTGGCGCCTAACGTGGGACCAATTTTTTTTACTGAGGACCATCTCTGAATTTCCTCCAGGTTGGGGCCACCTGCAGCCGTTCCTGACTACCATCTACGCAGCCTTCCAACTACAACCCGGATTGGCCCCTGCCCTAATGATGGCGGCAGAAAAGTACGTGGCCTCGACAAGTCCGTTCATTCCACCAGTCTCGACGCGAACCAGCGAGCCTATGATGGACCACGTCTGCAACTGTTCCCGCCCAAAAGAAGCAGCTTCCGTGGGTTCTCAAACACCATGCCGCCTAAATCTGGTCTCCGTCACCACACAGACCCCGTCGGTGTGGAGAGTCCGAAAGATATTCCGATCTGAAGCCACCCAGACCGGATCGAGAGAGGAGTCGTACACCACCCTCAGCCCCCGGCACAACACGACGAGAGCCGAAAAACCTCCGAGCCACCGTGGTTCTGCAGGGGCCATACCCAAAAATCCCTTTGGCTACCGACCCAGTGGAGTAGGAAGGAGAGACAGTGACTTCGAGGAGAAAGGTCGACCAGGATGGATTCCCGAACCTGCACCCCAACGCAGCCTGCCGACGCAGTTCAGCCACCAGTACCACCCGACAAGAGCCGAAGAACTCCCGAGCCAACGCGGTTCTACTAGGGCCACACCTAAAAACCCCGTTGGCCCCCAATCAAGTTACGTGGGAAGACGGGACAGCTACTCCGAGGAAGAACGACGACTAGGATGGGCCTCCACACCTGTTCCCCGACTCGGCCTGCCGACCCAGTCTAGCGTCATGGCTACCGATCACCAGGTTCGTAGATTCCAAACAACGCAACCATCTAGGGGGCTACGAAGTGCCACCGATGATTCCGAAGGACCGCCCGAGCCGAAGACGAGGCGACAAGAAGCTCCACCGCCTCAAAAGACCGCGATACAATGCTGGAATTGTGGCTCAAGGCAACACACCCACAGCAAATGTCCAAACACGCCTCTCCATACTTACTGCTACCGTTGCGGTAAACCGGACGTGACGATCAAAGGCTGTCCAAACTGCTATGCGCAATGGAGATCCGAGGGACCCTACCACCCTGAACAGCCGAAGAAATAAGGAGCAATTACGCCAGCCTAAGAAGACTCACCGAGGCTCGGATAGCACACCGTCCACACCAGCAAACTTTTACTCGGTGATTTTCCCCGCTCCAATCCCCTTTTGCTACCGCCTCTCTACAATCAAAATTCCTCATTATCGAAACTTAAATTCTTCCAGGATCTTAGTTTTGCTACCGTCAAGTTAATGTAAATTCCGCTACCGTTATTTTAAACGCTAGATTTTGCTGCTGTCGTTAAGGGGTTAAACCATTGTAGAGCACGAAAAATAGGCATATTTCGGGAATTTTTTTTGGCGCAATAAAGAGATCAATCGAAATTCTGTAAAATAGGATTTATAATACTAGTAATAAAGTACAGAAAATATTTGTTTCAAGTTCATTTACGACAAAATGGCGGCTGCGCAGCATTTCCCCGTCGTCGTCTTTTTTCAAGGTGTCCACGGCCGGAAACCTAATTCCCGAAATTTTTGACCCAGAACAAAAAACCAAAGTTTTTTCGATTCTATAGAACAACAGCAAGAGACGTACGTAGGATTTTTTCTCTCGATATATTGATTTTTCGCGACATGGTGCACTTTTGAAAAAAGTTTTAAATTTCATGAAAAAAATCGTCACAAAATTGTTTATAAAAAAAACTATACAATATAAAAAAATCCTACGTGTGTCGCTGGAGAAAGCAATTTTGAATATACTTAAAAAATTTCAGATTGATCGGTGAGGACTTGTTCGAGTTATGTTTCCGGCCAGTTCAAAAAGTGGTTTCGAGAAAAACGCGTTTAGAGTTTAAGCAGTGCTCCCAATTAGGCTCCCCAACCGCACTGCGCATGCGTCGCACCAGCACACTCATGGGATGTTGATCGCGCGCTTATTTGAAATGATTAAGTATGCAAATCAATTTTTCACAATATATAATAATCATAAAGTACAATAAAATATTATGAATGATTTAAAATTCATATTGGTGAAAAAAGGCATTCCTTCCTTTGAATTTAAAATCAATAATTTATTTTTAAGGAATTCAATAAAATATTTATTTCGCCCTGCACTCTAAAAGTCTATTTTGTGATCTGAAAATTAATTGTTATTATTTCCACAATGAAGATTTATTATAAAAAAATGATTTACGTATGTGATAGTTTTTATAAAGGCGCGCCATTTACAGCCAATGAGACTGCCGATGTAACGCATGCGCAGTGCAGTTTGGGAGCCAAATTGGGAGCACTGGTTTTAAGTACTGTAAAATCATATTATATTCTTATATACCTTTAATCTGCGATACCTGCCCCTATAGTCATCCAGTTAAATTCTTAACATTCTACACAATTCGGGGGACTTTCTCTATCGACTGCTGTTATACCTGCTTCCGTACTCCATCCAAAATTACAGCGCGCGCAGTGATTACGAAGGCACTAGGGGCATAGCGGCAGAATTGAAAATTTGGACATTTTTTCTGCCCTCCATCTTGTGGTATATTATTTTCAAGACCCTAAAACACCTTTTAAGCAATAAAAATTCGATTTTTTGACAATTCTACAGTGGTTTAACCCCTTAATTCACTACGGAATTTTGCTATCGCTATTCAAATTAGCAACTTTGTTTGTTATTTTTAAATCGTCTATAATTCTTTTCGTGATTTACCACGAATTCGCTATCGTCACCAAGGTCCGTTTTGTCGCTGACGCTTCTAACCTTTTCCCTTAAACCTTTTTAAGTTTTTTATGCTCTCGTGTGTAATTATCTTCTTACTTCAGCTTTTAAATAAAAGTTAAACATTTTGTAAAATACGATGCATCTTGACTTGCTCACACCCTCTTATTATTTTACTTCGGACATCACGTCTATACTTGTTTCCTACTTTCTCATTTTTTTTGGTTCGCTACAGTTGGCAAAAATAAATTAAATTCGAAAATTATGCTTTGTTCTGTTGTTTTAAGGCCTTTCCCCACGGAGGGGGCGTTGTAACAAGACAAATTTTTAAGCGCTATTATTTAAAGTATTATTTTATGTTTGAAGTAACATCTGTACTCTCGTCACGTGGCACGGCACTCCAGGAGCATATTTAGATTAATTACAAGGATTTAGGATTAATTCGTCGTGTATTTATTTTTGGTATTTATGACCTTGCCTCGTCACTCTTCTCAACGAGGGACAACAAGGGATTTCGGAACTCTATAAGGCCTTCAGAGAACTGGAATTTGCTCGCTGTCACTAACAAAAATTAAGAATCGAGATTCGTATATGAATCTGGTTCCCGCCTTTCCGTTTGCTTATTAAAGAAAAAGAAAAATAGCGCTTGTTCAATGCGCATCGTGCTTAGGTCGCTCCGTAAATTTTTTACTTTTCTGACTTTAAGTTGTTAAAAATTTGGGCAAATTCAGGTCGCGACTGTGATTGGGCCTTTTATCTGTGTGTACATCCCTCGGAAATCATTTTTGAGGGCGATTTTGACTGTGAATTTTAAGGAAATGTGTTTGCATAAATGAAGCTGTACTACTCGCTCCAGAAACATCATGCTTAGTGCAAAAATTTGCTCCATTTCTCGTAATGGCGTGATGTGTGTACTGTCTGAGCTGTGAAATTGGCAATTCGAAACACAGTAAAAACATCCCAGCCCATTGTGATTCTCGCAGCTGTCTCGCCAGTGGCTCTCACTCTTATCATGCCGGTCAACGTGCCTAACACCAAATTAACCGTTTTGGGTCCCGATGAAACGGTGCGCCCCTGCCCACACTTTGGTAGCAACCCACGCACAGGAATAAAATTAATTGGCTGTGATACGCTCTATCATGAAGGTTGTTGACAAAGTCATAAAATGAGTTGTCTCTGAATGCTGCCCACCATCCAGGATCAGCTTCTCCAAACCCAATGATAATCAACGAAGCATTGGAAGCTCTGATGACTAAATTATTAGAAAAACAGGTTGTTGCGATAAAGAGAGAACTTATAAAAAATAAAGATGATATCAATAAAACCATGCAAAAATTTTCTGATAAGCTAGATGTGCTTTCTGATCGCCAAAAAGTCACTGATCAATCCGTGGAACAAATCAAGGTAAGATTGGATACTTTGGAAACAGCGCTAACTGATATCGAAAATGCGGGATGTCTTCTCATTCTAATGACCTTGCTGCTGAAGTCCTGGAACGTCAAGTCAGATCTAAAAATATAATTTTTTTTGAGTGCCTGAATCCACTGCAAGTACTGCCAAATAAAGAATTGATGACGACAAATTCAAACTCAACGATATTTTTGTCAAACTCGATAGATCACTGGATGGCCTAAAAATCTACAGGGTGGGAAAGAAATCAACTCAAACAAGTCGACCAGTTAAAGTTATCTTTAAAGATACAGCCTCGGCTATTAACATTCTTCGACAAAAATCGAAATACAGTGGCCCGATTTCCTTTCATATAGACCAAACACAGCAGCAAAGAGATCATTTAAAGGAGTTGAAAACAGAACTCCAGGATCTCAAAAATGATGGTTCAACAAATAAAATTATCAGGTTTTTTAATGGTGTTCCCAAAATCGTTGATATTCAACCCTCTAAGTCAGCAAAAAACGGATGAACAGCAAACCAGGAATAAGCACGTCACCGTCTTTTCTCTCAGTTTATTGCCAAAGTGTACGAGAACTTAGGACAAAGCTGCTTAACCTGAGAACATCAGTGTTCACATTGTCGACACGCTGGGACATCATAATTTTAACGGAAACATGGCTACATCAAGGTATAAATGACGCCGAACTCTATCGAACCAATTTTGATCAAAATTAGACTTGCTCATATTGATTATATAACCTGTTCTGAATATTTTCCACTCCCTTCTCCTACAGAAAGTTACAATATGCATATTGTGTCCATAAATGATGTTACACGGCACTTTCCGCTAGAAAAACTCTTGTTTACAGGCGATTATAATCTTCCTGGTGTTTCCTATATCTAACAACTATGCATTTTTAGATCTTAGACAACTGAACATCATAGGAAATTGTCAGGGCAGGCTCTTAGACTTAATTTTCTGTAATATCAGTCTTATAGATATTTAAATGACAGTGGATACTTTAATTAAGTGTGACGCATTTCACCTACCCTCAGAATTGAAAATTCCTCTGCCTGACGGGTTCTCTTCAATAAACGACATTTTTTCATTTTCAGACTTCGCTAATGCTAACTACGAAAAGATACTTGAGTAAATTCCGGAAGTTCATTGGCAAAATAAATTATATTCAAACGATATTGAAATTTCAACTGAAAATTTTTATTATCGTATTAATTATGCGATTGAGAAAGATGTGCCTACTAAAAAAGTTTTCCTTTCAACATATCCCACGTGGTTTAATCTTGAGTTAAAAAACTTTACTCGACTGAAAAAGATTGCCATTAAAAGATTTAAGCAAACACAATCTTTAAATAATTATGAAAGTTTCAGTTCCTTAAGATCGTGGTGCAAAACCCTGAGTGAGTCTGTATCTTCAGTATGCCAGTGATATAGAAAGCAACGTACAAGAGAATATAGGGGCCTTCTGGCGCTTCGTAAATCAAAAGCTGAAGGACACAAATGTCCCAAGAAATATAGTTCATAATGATATAGAAATTAACAACGGTAAAGAGATTGCAAATGTCTTCGCCCAATACTTCAATTCTGTACACACAAACAACCAATTCTCAAATTATGCTATAAATTTTGACCAAGACGTTGGACTATCCGAACTTAAAATATCTCCACAGAATTGGGATTGTTCTGGAATGCTGGAAAGTCTCATCAATAACACCAATAAATAAACCGGGACCAAAACAATTCGTAAGGAACTACAGGCCCATATCCATACTGAACGTCGCTTCCAAAATACTAGATAGTTTTATAGAAGATTGTCTAAAAAATTCTTTGAGTAATATTTTTATTGACGAATGGCATGGCTTCCGGTCTTGTAGATCCACAGTTACAAATCTCACAGTTTTTAGATAATTTGTTACAGAAACTATGGATAAGGGTCATCAGGTAGATGTGATATACACTGATATTGCAAAAACATTCGATCGCATAAACCACGACATCCTTTTGTCTAAATTGAAGGCCTATGGTGTAAGAGGATCACTGCTTAATTGACTTAGCAGTAATTTGAAGGAGAGAATTCAATATGTGAAAATTGGTAGTTTTAAGTCACAAAGTTTTTGTCCTACATTGGGCGTTCCTCAAGGCTCAGATTTAGGACCCATATTTTTTATTATCTTCATGAATAATATTGCACAAGATATAACTTTTGTAAGATTTTTACTTTACGCTGATGATTTGAAATTATTCTACGCGATCAAATCAATTGAAGATGCAAAAATTATTGAAAAAAGATCTAGATAACGTGAGCCATTTGTGTCAAGTCAATGATGTCATTTAACGCGAGTAAATGCTCGGTTATCACCTTCTCGTGTAAGATTAAGTTTTGCGCCGTACATACGAAATATTGTATTGAAAGTTTAAAAAAGGTTAGGATTTATTTTACGCGTAGCAAGAGATTTTCGCCAAATTAACACATTAAAAACCCTGTTCATACCCATAGTTCGTTCAATACTGGAATATGCGTCGCTGATTTGGAACCCTTTTCAAGCTTTGTATACGGATAAACTAGAATCTATGCAAAAGAGATTCTTAAGGTCAATTGCATTCAGATTAATAATTCCTTAAAGGAAACAGGCTATTTGGAAACCATGTCTGAATTATTACATCTAGACTCATTCGAACATAGAAGGTTTCAGGCTTGACATATTTTTGTGTATAAGCTCTTAAATTCTTATTTAGATAGTCCTTCCTTACTACAACAAATTTCTTTTGATATTCCTTGGAGGGAGTTAAGGAATACAGATCCTGGCTTGTTCGAAATTCCATTTCGTAGAACAGAATATGGCTCACATGCACCTCTACCCGAAATATTTTGTAATTATAATAAGATAAACAATGTATTCTACGATGTCGACATCTTCAATCAATCATTAAATGATTTTGTGACGACAATTAAATATTTTTCGATGCCATAAAGCAATTTTTTGTTTTGTTTGAGTAATCTTCAGAAAGTAATAAATTAAAATTTATGAATGTTACTAAACTCGAACTACTACTCATATTTACTATTATATGATCATTATAATTTTTCTATTTTAAGTTTTCTTTGTAAAATACTGAATTTTAAGTATAATCTGTATGATAACTATGCATCAAGGCGTTAGCCGTCAATAAACTAAATTCAAATTCAAATATTTGTCAAATCTTTTGTATTCATTTGAAATCATTAAAATATTTTTAATATTTTGAAAATTTTAAAATCTTCGAAATCTTTGTGGAACCTTTAAAATCTGGTGTACACGCCTTTCTCAAATCTTTATAATTCTGGCAATTTTTATGAAACTTTTGAAATGTTTGGGAAATCTTTTGAAATATTGGTGAAATTTTTCTTAAATCTTTGATTGTGAAATCATTTTTATTCATTTGAAATCTTAGTGAAATATTTTCAAATCTTCTAAGATGTTTTGAAACCTTTTGAAATCGTTTCAAATCTTCGAAATGTTTAAAAATTTTTGAAATCTGGTGTACTGTACCCTTTTTTTAAACTATGAAATCTTTTGAAAAAAAAGTCTTTTGAAAGTTTTAAAGGCTTTGTGAAACTGTTGTGAAATATTTGAAATCTGGTGTACACGCCTTTTTTAAATCTTTGAAATCCGTGAAATCTTTGTAAAATGTTCAAAATCCTTTTAAATATTCTGAAACCTTTTGAAACATTTATTAATGTTTTTTAGTCTGGTGTACACTCAAAACCCGAGTAGTGAACCCCTTGAAAAATCCGTTATATGATCATGGCTCATTCTAATTCTGAAACTGAATTAACATCGAAATTTCCAACTAATAATTTTTTAATTTGTAAGTTGAATATCACCAAAAAAATTTTATTCAAGGTTCTCGTGAAAAATTCAAGGAGATTTCCAGGTTTCCAAGGTTAAAAAGTATTCAAGGAGAATTTCAGGTTTTCAAGGTCTCTGAAATCGAATGATTTAATTCATCGGATCGTTTGAATTTTGTCAACAATATACCTGAAATATTTGTGAAATAATTGAAGTATTTGTGAAATCTTTGTAATCTATTCAAAACCTTTGCGAAATATTTGAAATCTTTGGGAAATCATTGTAATCTTTCTGAAATATTTGGAAATATTTGCGAAATATTTTTAATATTTGGTAATATTTGTGAAATTATTGAAATCTTTGGGAAATCATTTAAATCTTTGTGTAATCTTTGAAATCTATCTAAAATCTTTGCAAAATATTTGAAATCTATGTGAAATCTTTAGAAAATCATTGAAATATTTGTAAAATCTTTGCGAAATATTTAAAATATTTTTGAAATATTTGATATTTTTGAAATCTTTGTGAAATCCTTGGGAAATCATTGAAATCTTTGTGCACTCTTTGAAATCTATCTGAAACTTTTGTGAAATAATTGAAAACTTTGTGAAATATTTTTAATCTATCCGAAATCTTTGTGAAATTTTTAGAAAATCATTTAAATCTTTGCGAAATCCTACTGATATCTTTTAAAATCTTTTCAAAATATTTGGTAATATTTGTGAAATTATTGAAATCATTAAAGTTTTTGTGAGATCTTTTAATTCTATCCAAAATCTTTGGGAAATCATTGAAATTTTTGTGCAGTCTTTGGTATTCATCTGAAATCTTTGCGCAATATTTTTAAAATTTTGGATAGAATTTGTG
>CAKNYM010040865.1:18955-37569 GCA_932195095.1 Andricus curvator
TGCTACATTATTGAAATATCTGCGAAATTTTGAAATCTTTGGAAAATTATTTAAATCTTTGTGCAATCTTTGAAACCTATCGGAAATTTTTATGAAATAATTGAAGTCTTTTTTTAAATCTTGTAAATATATCGGAAATCTTTCAAATTTTTGCGAAATCTTTGTGGAATCTTTTTGAAATCTTTGGCAATATGAATTTTGTACCTGCATTTATAATTTATTATTCATGATTTACGTAAAATTTTTACATAGTATAATATTATGATACTATGTACAAATTGAAAAAAAAAACATAGAAAAAAAGGTTCCGCCGCTTCTAGTTACACATGAGTCTAACCTCAAAATGAAGTAACAGAAACGGAAAGAAAACTCTGATAAAAAAAAGAACTTACTTTGCAATAGAATATCCTTCATTATTATCGCTGTCAGTGGACACAATCCAATTGTTGAGACATTCCTTATCTTCACTAAACCTCCAAATAACATCAACTTCTCCCTTTCTGAAGCAGACAACAGGACCCTTCAAATTTTCCTTCCACTCCTCCTTGAATTTGGCAAATTCTTTTTTAATCAATCTCCATTCTTCTTTAATTTTCTCCCCAAAACTCTGCTGCTCCCATTCCTCTTCTTCGAGAGATTTTTTCTCCTGCTCTCGATTGTAAGTTCCTCCTTTCTTATTTGGCTGCCAAACTTCCGGTACTTTATATCCAGCAGTTGTATGAATACTTTTTCTCCGATTTTTCGCAGTATTGGATAATAACGCACGAAATATTAGGCGAGAATGCATTTTGTAAAAAGTAACTTAAATCGATCTCATACCGATATATTTTTTATGTTTTTGTCGTTTGTTGTGATAAAATTCGGAGCGGATCAAAAGCACATGGCTCTCGCTCTCATGATTAGATCATGCTCGCTCTCCAGACAGCTGTGAAGTCGTCTGCTTAGAAGAGGAGATGACCAGCCGCTAGGCAGCGCTGGCTGTTCTAGTCAAAGTGCCGGGAAAATTCAAATAGGATAGAAGAAAAATTGATTTTTTGTACACAAATTTATAATCAAAGTTTATAGTTTATTTATATGAATAAGTAAAAGTGCAAGCCTTTTAGTTTGAAATGAAGAGATTTAATGTTTTAATTACTAGTGACTTTTTTTGAGTGTTTCTCTCGCGTTTTGATAATTTTGTCTATTTTTAATTTTTCACACCGAATAGTTTAATTTTCAGCTAATGAAGATGAAGTTTGAACCGAAAAATTGAATAGTAAAATATTGAAAAAAATTTCATTTAATTAATTTACCAGATAAAAAACTAATTTTCACCAAAATGTATGAATTATCAACAAAAACAGAATTAATTTTGTACAAAACAAAAATTAATTTTCAATTAAAAAAAAATACCTTTTTTCAACTGAAAATTTTAGTATATACATAAATTTGCAGTTTCAAAAATTAATTTTCAACTAAAAAAACAAATTTGCAACAAAATAGTTCAATTTTCAACCATAGAAATGAATTTTAAACCGAAATAGATGAACTTTCAAAAAAGAATAATAATTTTCTACTACAAAAGATGAATTTTCAAGCAAAAGAAAAACGAATTTTCAACAAAATAGTTAAATTTTCAACTAATGAAACGAATTTTCAACTAAAAAAATTAGAATTAAAAAAAATTTTTAAAGTTGTCTTTTTAAACAAAACGATGAATTTTTAAACAAGAAGATTAATTTTCTACTAAAAAAGCAAGTTTAAAAATAAAAAGGATACATTTTAAACCAAAAACGGAATAGCTACATTTTTAGTCAAAAATTTAATTTTTAACCAAAAAGAACCAAAGAAATGAATTTTCACGCCAGAGGAATAATTTTCTGTCAAAAAGATGAATTTTCAATCATATAGTTGAATTATTATCAAGAAAAAATAAATTTTTAACAAAAACTAGAAGATTTAAATTTTCAGTAAAGAAAATTAATTTTCAAGCAAAAAAGCGAATTTTTTTAGAAAACAGTTCAATTTTTAACCAAAGAAATTAATTTTGATCTAAAAAAGATTAATTTTCAACAGAAAAAAAATTTTTCAATTAAAGAAATTAATTTTCAAATAAAAAAGATAAATTTTTGAACCAAAAATGGATGAGTTGAATTTTCAAGTCAAAAACGACGAATTAAAAAAAAATGGAATTTTCAAACAAGAATAAGATCAATTTTCTACTAAAAAGATGAGTTTTTAAATGACAAAGTCAAATTTTCATTTAAAAAAAAGAAAGAATTTTCGACAAAATGATTGAGTTTTCAACCTAGAAAAATGAAGAATAATTTTCTACCAAAAAAGATGAATTTTCAACTGAAAAAGATCAATTTTCAAGCAAAAGAAAAACGAATTTTCAACAAAATAGTTCAATTTTCAACCATAGAAATGAATTTTTAACCGAAATAGTTGAACTTTCAAAAAAGAAAAATAATTTTCTACTATAAAAGATCAATTTTCAAGCAAAAGAAAAACGAATTTTCAACTAATGAAACGAATTTTCAACTAAAAAAATAAGAATTAAAAAAAATTTGTAAGTTGTCTTTTTAAACAAAATGATGCATTTTTAAACAAGAAGATTAATTTTCTACTAAAAAGACAAGTTTAAAAATAAAAAGGATAAATTTTAAAACAAAAACGGAATAGCTACATTTTTAGTCAAAAATTTAATTTTCAACCAAAAAGAATCAAAGAAATGAATTTTCAACCAAAAACATGAATTTTCACACAAGAAGAATAATTTTCTGTAAAAAAAGATTAATTTTTAATCATATTGTTGAATTATTAACTAGAAAAAATAAATTTTTAACAAAAACTAGAAGATTTAAATTTTCAGTAAAAAAAAATTAATTTTCAAGCAAAAAAGCGAATTTTTTCGAAAATAGTTCAATTTGTAACCAAAGAAATTAATTTTGAACTAAAAACGATTAATTTTCAACAGAAAAAAACAATTTTCAATTAAACAAATGAATTTTCAACTAAAAAAGATAAATTTTTGATCCAAAAATGGATGAGTTGAATTTTCGACTAAAAGCAACGAATTAAAAAAATTGAATTTTCAAACAAGAAGAAGATCAATTTTCTACTAAAAAGATGAGTTTTGAAATGAAAAAGTCAAATTTTCAACAAACAAAAAAATGAATTTTCGACAAAATAATTGAGTTTTCAACCTACAACAATGAAGAATAATTTTCTACCAAAAAAAATGAATTTTCAACTGAAAATGATACATTTTCAAGCAAAAGAAAAACGAATTTTCAACTAAAAAAATAAGAATTAAAAAAAAGTTTGTAAGTTGTCTTTTTAAACAAAATGATGCATTTTTAAACAAGAAGATTAATTTTCTACTAAAAAGACAAGTTTAAAAATAAAAAGGATACATTTTAAACCAAAAACGGAATAGCTACATTTTTAGTCAAAAATTTAATTTTCAACCAAAAAGAATCAAAGAAATGAATTTTCAACCAAAAACATGAATTTTCACACAAGAAGAATAATTTTCTGTAAAAAAAGATTAATTTTCAATCATATTGTTGAATTATTAACTGGAAAAAAAATTTTGAACCAAAACTGGAACAGTTAAACAGTTAAATTTTCATTAAAAAAAATTAATTTTTAAACAAAGAAAAACGAATTTTCTAGAAAATAGTTCAATTTTCAACCAATGAAATTAATTTTGAACTAAAAACGATTAATTTTCAACAAAAAATTGAAGTAGTAAACTTTTCAGTCAAAAAAGTTAATTTTCAACCAAAAAGATGAATTTTCACACAGGAAGAGTAATTTTCTGTCAAAAAAGATTAATTTTCAATCATATTGTTGAATTATTAACTAGAAAACATAAATTTTTAACCAAAATTAGAACAGTTAAACAGTTAAATTTTCAGTAAAAAAATTAATTTTCAAACAAAAAAAAACGAATTTTTTAGAAAATAATTCAATTTTCAACCAAAGAAATTAATTTTGAACTAAAAACGATTAATTTTCAACAAAAATTGCAGTAGTAAACTTTTTAGTTGAAGAAGTTAATTTTCAACAGAAAACAAATTTAAATTAAAGAAATGAATTTTCAACTAAAAAAGATCAATTTTGAACCAAAAATGGATGAGTTGAATTTTCAACTAAAAGCAACGAATTAAAAAAATGGAATTTTTAAACAAGAATAAAATCAATTTTCTACTAAAAAGATGAGTTTTGAAATGAAAAAGTCAAATTATCATTAAAAAAAAAAAATTAATTTTCGACAAAATAATTGAATTTTCAACCTAGAAAAATGAAGAATAATTTTCTACCAAAAAAGATGAATTTTTAACTGAAAAAGATAAATTTTCAAGCAACAGAAAAACGAATTTTCAACTAATGAAACGAATTTTCAACTAAAAAAATTGGAATTAAAGAAATTTTTTAAGTTTTCTTTTTAACCAAAACGATGAATTTTTAAACAAGAAGATTAATTTTCTACTAAAAAGAAACATTTAAAAATAAAAAAGATACATTTGAAACCAAAAAGGGAATATCTACATTTTTAGTTAAAAATTTAATTTTTAACCAAAAAGAACCAAAGCAATGACTTTTCAACCAAAAAGAAAAATTTTCACACAAGAAGAATAATTTTCTTTCAAAAAAGAGTAATTTTCAATCATATTGTTGAATTATTAACTAGAAAAAATAAATTTTCAACCAAAACTGGAATAATTAAATTTTCAGTAAAAAAAAATTAATTTTCAAGGGGAAAAAACGAATTTTCTAGAAAATAGTTCAATTTTCAACCAAAGAAATTAATTTTAAACTAAAAACGATTAATTTTTAACAATAATAGGAGTAGTAAAATTTCCAGTTGAAAAAGTTAATTTTCAACAGAAAAAAAATTTCAATTAAAGAAATTAATTTTCAACTAAAAAAGATAAATTTTCGAACCAATAATGGATGAGTTGAATTTTCAACTAAAAAACAACGAATTAAACAAATGGAATTTTCAAACAAGAATAAGATCAATTTTCTAATAAAAAGATGAGTTTTTAAATGAAAAAGCCAAATTTTCATTTTCTAAAAATGGAAAAGACACATTTTCATTTAAAAAAAAAAATAAATTTTCGACAAAATAATTGAATTTTCAACCTAGAAAAATGAAGAATAATTTTCTACCAAAAAAAATGAATTTTCAACTAAAAAAAATACATTTTTAAGAAAAAGATAAAAAAAAGAAAAAGTTAAATTTTCAACCAAAGAAATCATTTTTCAACCAATAAAATGAATTTTCATGAATTTTCAACTATATGGTTGATTTTCCAAATAAAAAAGATGATTTTCAATCAAAAATAGAATAGTTAAATTTTCATTCAATTAATTTACAAGAAAAAAAACTAATTTTCACCAAAATGTTTGAATTATCAACAAAAACAGAAATAATTTTCTACAAAAAAAAATTAATTTTCAAGTAAAAAATATACATTTTCAACTGAAAATTTTAGTATAAACATAAATTTTAAGTTTAAAAAATTAAAAAGTTTATAGTTTAATCATAAAAATATGTAAAAGTGCAAGTCTAAAAGACTTTCTAAAAGAAACTAAAAGTTTGAAAAGAAAAGATTTGAGTGTTTCTCTCGTGTTTTCATAATTTTGTCTATTTTCAATTTTTCACACGGAATAGTTTAATTTTCAACTAATGAACATAAATTTTTGAACCAAAAGTTAGAATAGTAAAATTTAAAAAAAAATAGCGAATCGTTAAGAAAAGATAAATTAAAAAAAAAGATGAATTTTTAATCAAGAAGGTTAATTTTCTACTAAAAAGACGAAATATTGAATAAAATTGGTAAATTTCCTTCCAAAAACGAAAAAGAAATATTTTCATTTAATTAATTTACAAGAAAAAAAAAAACTAATTTTCACCAAAATGTTTGAATTATCAACAAAAACAGAATTAATTTTCTACAAAAAAAATTAATCTTCAACTAAAAAAAAATACATTTTTCAACTGAAAATTTTAGTAAATACATAAATTTTTAGTTTAAAAAATTAATTTTTTACTGAAAAAAACAAATTTGCAACAAAATAGTTCAATTTTCAACCATAGAAATGAATTTTTAACCGAAATAGTTGAACTTTCAAAAAAGAAAAATAATTTTCTACTATAAAAGATCAATTTTCAAGCAAAAGAAAAACGAATTTTCAACTAATGAAACGAATTTTCAACTAAAAAAATTAGAATTAAAAAAAATTTTGTAGTTGTCTTTTTAAACAAAACGATGAATTTTTAAACAACAAGATTAATTATCTACTAAAAAGACAAGTTTAAAAATAAAAGTGATACATTTTAAACCAAAAACGGAATAGCTACATTTTTAGTCAAAAATTTAATTTTTAACCAAAAAGAACCAAAGAAATGAATTTTCAACCAAAAAGATGAATTTTCATACAAGAAGAATAATTTTCTGTCAAAAAAGATTAATTTTCAATCATATTGTTGAATTATTAACTGGAAAAAAATAAATTTTTAACCAAAACTATAGAAGAGTTAAATTTTCAGAAAAAAAATTAATTTTCAAGCAAAAAAAACGAATTTTTGAGAAAATAGTTCAATTTGTAACCAAAGAAATTAATTTTGAACTAAAAACGATTAATTTTCAACAGAAAAAAAATTTCAATTAAAGAAATGAATTTTCAACTAAAAAAGATCAATTTTGAACAAAAAATGGATGAGTTGAATTTTCAACTAAAAGCAACGAATTAAAAAAATGGAATTTTCAAACAAGAATAAGATCAATTTTCTACTAAAAGGATGAGTTTTTAAATGAAAAAGTCAAATTTTCATTTAAAAAAAAAATAATTTGCGACAAAATAATTGAGTTCTCAACCTATACAAATGAAGAATAATTTTCTACCAAAAAATAGGAATTTTCAACTGAATAAGATAAATTTTCAAGCAAAAGAAAAACGAATTTTCAACAAAATAGTTAAATTTTCAACTAATGAAACGAATTTTCAACTAAAAAAATTAGAATTAAAAAAAATTTTAAGTTGTTTTTTCAACCAAAACGATGAATTTTTAAACAAGAAGATTAATTTTCTACTAAAAAGAAAAATTTAAAAATAAAAAGGATACATTTTAAACCAAACACGGAATAGCTACATTTTTAGATAAAAATTTAATTTTTAACCAAAAAGAACCAAAGAAATAAATTTTCAACCAAAAAAATGAATTTTCACACAAGAAAAATAATTCTCTGTCAAAAAAGATTAATTTTCAATCATATTGTTGAATTATTAACTAAAAAAATAATAATTTTCAACCAAAACTGGAACAGTTAAATTTTCAGTTAAAAAAAAATTAATTTTCAAGCAAACAAAAAACGAATTTTTTAGAAAATAGTTCAATTTTCAACCAAAGAAATTAATTTTGAACTGAAAACGATTCATTTCCAACAAAAATTGGAGTAGTAAATCAATTTTCAACAGAAAAAACAAATTTCAATTAAAGAAATGAATTTTCAACTAAAAAAGATAAATTTCGAACCAAAAATGGATGAGTTGAATTTTCAACTAAAAGCAACGAATTAAAAAAAATTGAATTTTCAAACAAGAATAAGATCAAATTTCTACTAAAAAGATAAGTTTTGAAATGAAAAAGTCAAATTTTCATCCAAAAATGGAAAAGAAACATTTTAATTTAAAAAAAAAATGAATTTTCGACAAAATAATTGAATTTTCAACCTAGAAAAATGAAGAATAATTTTCTACCAAAAAAGATGATTTTTCAACTAAAAAAGATACATTTTCAAGCAAAAGATAAAAGAAAAGAAAAAGTTATATTTTCAACCAAATTTTCCAATTAAAAATATCAATTTTCAATAAAAAATGGAATAGTTAAATTTTCATTAAATTAATTTACAAGAAAAAAAACAAATTTTCACCAAAATGTTTGAATTATCAACAAAAACAGAATTATTTTTCTGAAAAAAAAAAAAAATTTTCATCTAAAAAAAAAATACATTTTTCAACTGAAAATTTTAGTATATACATAAATTTGCAGTTTAAAAAATTAATTTTTTAACTAAAAAAACAAATTTGCTACAGAATAGTTCAATTTTCAAGCAACAGAAAAACGAATTTTCAAGAAATAGGACAATTTTCAAACAAAAAAATTATTTTTCAACTAAAAAGATAAATTTTCAACCAAAAAGAATTATTTTCAACAAAAAGAGACGAATTTTCATTAAAATACATGAATTTTTAACTAAATGGTTGATTTTCAAACTAAAAAGATCAATTTTCAATCAAAAATGGAATAGTTAAATTTTCATTTAATTAAATTTTCAACAAAGAAAAAAACAAATTTTCACCAAAATGGTTGAATTATCAACAAAAACAGAATTGATTTTCTACAAAAAAAAATGTTTAGCTAAAAAAAAAACAAATGTGCAACAAAATAGTTCAACTTTCATACAAGAAGAATAATTTTCTACCAAAAAAGATGAATTTTCAACTGAAAAAGATAAATTTTCAAGTAAAAGAAAAACGAATTTTCAAAAAAATAGGACAATTTTCAACCAAAGAAATTATTTTTCAACTAAAAAGATAAATTTTCAACCAAAAAAAAATAATTTTCAAAAAAAGAGACGAATTTTCATTAAACTACATGAGATTTCAATCGATTGGTTGATTGTTCGACTAAAAAAATCAATTTTTAATCAAAAATGGTGAAAAGTTAATTTTTATTTAAATAATTTTCAGCAACAAAAACAATTTCCACTAAAATAGTTAAATTTTCAACCAAAGGACTCCCCTATTGCTTGGCCCTCGGCATGCAGACATCTTGCCAGCTGACGTCACGTATTTCAGGTTAGGTGGGAGGTATCCAAGATGTCTGTATGCCGAGGGCCAAACAATAATACCAAATGCATGTGACGAAACTTTATCTTTATAATAATTTGGAAAAAATGATTTTTCACAAGTGTCATGTGTATTTGGTTATTATTTTTTATTTTTCAAAAGCTATTCAATTTAATAATAAAATTGATATTTTGTTTCGTAATAAGTTTGGTATTTATTTGAATAGTTTTTGAAAAACAAAAAAGAATATCCAAATACACTTCTTGTGAAAAATCATTTTTTTCAAGTTATTAAAAAATTTAAGTTTCATCCCAGCTGACGTCACAACTTGAAATACCTAATTAGGTATTTCACGTTTGGTGAGGGAAATCCAAAATGTCTGCATGCCGGGGGCCAAACAATAATACCAATTACATAGGAGGAAAGTTTATTTTTTTAATAACTTGAAAAAAAAAAATTTTTTTAACATAAATGTATTTCGATATTAGGTTTTATTTTTGAAAATCTGTTCAATTAAATAGTAAACTCGATAATTTTAATTCTAACGAGTTTGGTATTTAATTGAATAGCTTTTGAAAAATAAAAATAATATCTAAATACACTTATTGTGAAAAATCATTTTTTGTCAAGTTATTAAAAAAATTATGTTTCATCCCATGGAATTGGTATTATTGCTTGACCCTCAGCGTGCAGACATCTTTCCAGCTGACGTCACAACTTGAGGGTAGAGTTCTTAAATTCGCGAGAATTTAAGTTCGGGTTATATAACGGAGAATATGACAGAATTAAGAAGAATTAAACAGAATTTAAGAGAATTGAAGAATTTATGATTTTTAACAGCATTGTTATTATTTACGTTATTTACATAGTTACATATAAGTTATATACTTATATAAATATATTTATAAATAAAGAAAAACACATAGAAGCAGTTTTACTGTTAAAATATTAAAATTTTGAGTTGTAAACTAACTAAATTTGAATTTACCGCCAATTTATCAAAAGTTGAGTTGAAATTTGAGGTTATGTTGACTTCGGATCGTTCTCATAAATTCTCAAAGAATTTATCCCCCGGTTATATTCTCGGTAATATTCTCATTTTCGGTACCATTCTCAAAGTAATTTAACCGACTCAGAACTCTAGGTGAGGGAAATCCAAAATGTCTGCACGCCGGGGGCCAATCAATAATACCAATTACATAGGAGGAAAGTTTATTTTTTTAATAACTTGAAAAAAAAATAATTTTTTAACATAAATATATTTCGATGATAGGTTTTATTTTTGAAAAGCTGTTCAATTAGATAATGAAATCGATAATTTTTTTGTATTGATTTTATTATTCAATTGAATAGCTTTGGAAAAATAAAGAATAATATCCAAATGCATTTATCGTGAAAAATACTTTTTCTCACGTTTATTATAAAAATTAAGTTTTGTCCCATGCAATCAGTGATGCCAATGCTGGCGCCTTTTGCTACTGCGCTTGCGTTCGGGCCGCGCACTAGTTGGCCGCACTTGGCGCGGAATTCAAAATTAGTATTAAAAACAATTCTTGTAATTTAAATAAATAATTATTGAAAAATGCACAAGAATGTATATAAATTGTACAACTTCTGATTTTAGACTTCTGAATTAAAATGTTTTGTGAAATATAAGTTATTCTTTGGAAGTCAAAGAAAATAAACTGTTATTTAAAAAATATATGTGTTATAAATTTTTGTCTTGTCTAAAATCAGAAGTTGTACAATGTATATACATTGTTGTGCAATTTTCAATGATTATTTGTTTAAATTACAAGAATTGTTTTTAATTCCAATTTTGAATCGCGCGCCAACTGCGGCCAACCAGTGCGCGGCCAGAACGCAAGCGCAGTAGCAAAAGGCGCCAACATTGGCATCACTGCATGCAATTGGTATTATTGCTTGGCCCTCGGCATGCAGACATCTTGCCAGGTGACGTCACAACTTGAAATAACTAATACCTAATGTATTGACACGCATGCGCCAAATTTAAATGCGCGCGCATTACACCGCGTAACAGCCGAAATACGAAACACGCGAAAACCTTTCGCCCGTCAGATGCTTTGAAAACGTTGGTTGGGTTCGGAAATCGGAAGTACCTCCTGCCATTAATTTTTTTCCGTCTATAAATTAATCGGGATAAAATTTGATCCGGGCTTTGTGAAAAGAAAATTGAAAATTAAATACGCCTCTACCGCTGGCAACCTGACTTACTCGAGTCAAAATTACTCTTTTTTTCATTCTTACTAAAAAAAGAAATTTGATTCGACTGAAGACAATTTTTTTTGGGACGATCGTTTTTTCGGAAGTGTAATGAATGGCATTAAGTGAACTTAGGGAAGTGAGATTTTCATCTGAGAAGTGAATAATTTGAAAAATTGTGATTTTTGACGGATTGAAGGTTCGGAATTTAAAAAATTATTAAATCAGGTAAGTCGAGAGAAAATAATTTTTTTTTTGGTTTTGGGTATTTAAAAAATGACATGAAAAATTTTTAGGTTGTAATTATTTTAATTTAGGTTTTTGGATTTTTTTGGTTATTCATTTTAGCAGTTTCTATTTCTTAAGGATTTTTTTAATAACAACTTTTTTTGGGACGACTGAAAAATCCCGCAAAATAAAATTCCCGAAGCTGTGAAATTGCCGAATTGGAAAATTTCCGAATAATAAAATTCCCGACAGAAAATTGACAAATCATAAAATATCCAAACTAGAAAATTCCCGAATTTAAGCAATTGAAAATATTCATTAAATTTAATAAAAATACAATAATCAAATATTTTTACCAAAGAAATATTTTTTTCAATGTTTAAATTTTTTCAATTATTGTTTGAATTTAAAATAACAATAATTGAAAAAAATATATTTCTGGGTAAAAAATGTTGCTTGAAAACAATTTTTTTAATTGTTTAAATTCGGGAATTTTCTAGTTCAGATATTTTATAATTCGGTAATTTTCGGTAGGAAATTTTATTATTCGGGAATTTCCCAATTCGGGAATTTTATTATTTTGGAATTTCATTATTCAGGAAGGGACGACTGAAAAATTCCGAAAAATAAAATTCCCGAAAATGTAAAATTGCCGAATTGGGAAATTCCCGAATAATAAAATTCCTGACAGAAAATTGACAAATTATAAAATATCCAAACTAGAAAATTCTCGAATTTAAGCAATTGGAAATATTTAATAAATTTAATAAAAATATAATATTCAAAAGTAGTTTTATCAAAGAAAATTTTTTGTCAATGTTTGAAGTTGTTTTCAATTATTGTTTGAATTTAAAATAACAATAATGGAAAACAATATATTTCTGGATACAAAATTCTGCTTGAAAACAATTTTTTTAATTGTTTAAATTCGGGAATTTTCTAGTTCGGACATTTTATAATTGGCCAATTTTCGGTCGGAAATTTTATTATTCGGGAATTTCCCAATTCGGGAATTTTGTTATTTGGGAATTTCATTATTCAGGAAGCGTCGACTGAAAAATCCCGAAAAATAAAATTCCGAAAAATGTAAAATTGCCGAATGGGAAAATTCCCGAAAGAAAATTGCCGAATTATAAAATATCCAAACTAGAAAATTCCCGAATTTAAGCAATTAAAAATATTCAATAAATTTAATAAGAATACAATAATCAAAAGTATTTTTCTCAAAGAAAAAGTTTTTTCAAATGTTTAGAGTTGTTTTCAATTATTGTTTGAATTTAAAATGACAATAATTGAACAAATATATTTCTGGATAAAAAATTTTGCTTGAAAACAATGTTTTTTATTGTTTAAATTCGGGAATTTTCTATTTCAGAAATTTTTTAATTTTTAATTTTTTATTAAATTTTTATTTATTTTCGGAATTTTATTATTCGGGAATTTTATTATTTCGGAATTTCATTATTCAGGAAGAGACGACCGAAAAATCCAGAAAAATAAAATTCCCGAAAAAGAAAAATTGCCGAATTGGAAAATTCCTGACAGAAAATTGACAAATTATAAAATATCCAAACTAGAAAATTTCCGAATTTAAGCAATTGAAAATATTTAATAAATTTAATGAAAATACAATAATCAAAAGTATTTTTATCAAAGAAAATTTTCTGTCAATGTTTAAAGTTGTTTTCAAGTATTTTTTGAATTTAAAATAACAATAATTGAAAAAAGTATATTTCTGGATAAAAAATTTTGCTTGAAAACAATTTTTTTAATTATTCAAATTCGGGAATTTTCTAGTTCGGACATTTTATAATTGGCCAATTTTCTGTCGGAAATTTTATTATTCGGGAATTTTCCAATTCGGGAATTTCATAATTTGTGAATTTCATTATTCAGGAAGGGACGACTGAAAAATCCCGAAAAATGTAAAATTGCCGAATTGGAAAATTCCCGAAAGAAAATTGCCGAATTATAAAATATCCAAACTAGAAATTTCCCGAATTTAAACAATAAAAAATATTTATTAAATTCAATAAAAATACAATAATCAAATATTTTTATCAAAGAAATATTTTTGTCAATGTTTATATTTTTTCGATTATTGTTTGAATTTTAAATAACAATAATTGAAAAAAATATATTTCTGGTTGACAAATTTTGCTTGAAAACATTTTTTTCAATTGTTTAAATTCGGGAATTTTCTAATTCGGAAATTTTATTATTCGAGAATCTTATTATTTGGGAATTTTATTATTCAGGAAAGGACGACTGAAAAATCCCGAAAAATAAAATTCCCGATATTGTAAAATTGAATTATAAAATTCCCGAACTAGAAAATTCCCGAATTCGAACAATAAAAAATATTTATTAAATTTAATAAAGATACAATAATGAAATATTTTTTTCTAAGAAAATTTGGTTTCATTGTTTAAAGTTGTTTTTAAATATCTTTTGAATTCAAAATAACAACAATTGAAAAAAATTTATTTCGGAATAAAAAATTCTGCTTGAAAACAATTTTAAAAAATTGTTTAATTCGGGAATTTTCTAGTTCAGATATTTTATAATTCGGTAATTTTCTGTCGGAAATTTTATTATTCGGGAATGTTCCAATTCGGGAATTTTATTATTTGGGAATTACATTATTCAGGAAGAGACGACTGAAAACTCTTAAAAAATAAAATTGCCGAATGGGAAAATTCCCGAAAGAAAATTCCCGAATTATAAAATATCCAAACTAGAAAATTCCCGAATTATAAAATATCCAAACTAGAAAATTCCCGAATTTAAAGAATACATAATATTTATTAAATATAATAAAAATACAATAATCAAATATTTTTATCAAAGAAATTTGTTTTTTCAATTATTGTTTGAATTTTAAATAACAATAATTGAAACAAACATATTTCTGGATGAAAAATTTTGCTTGAAAACAATGTTTTTAATTGTTTAAATTCGGGAATTCTCTAGTTCGGATATTTTATAATTCGGTAATTTTTTGTCGGAAATTTTATCATTTGGGAATTTTCCAATTCGGGAATTTCATAATTTGTGAATTTCATTATTCAGGAAGGGACGAATGAAAAATCCCGAAAAATAAAATTCCCGAAACTGTGAAATTGCCGAATTGGAAAATTCCCGAAAGAAAATTGCCGAATTATAAAATATCCAAACTAGAAATTTCCCGAATTTGAACAATAAAAAATATTTATTAAATTCAATAAAAATACAATAATCAAATATTTTTATCAAAGAAATATTTTTTTCAATGTTTAAATTTTTTCAAGTATCGTTTGCATTTTAAATAACAATAATCGAAAAAAATATAATTCTGGATGAAAAATTTTGCTTGAAAACAATTTTTTCAATTGTTTAAATTCGGGAATTTTCTATTTCGGATATTTTATAATTCGGGAATTTTCTAGTTCGCATATTTTATGATTCGGGAATTTTCTAGTTCGGAAATATTATAATTCGCCAATTTTCTGTCAGAAATTTTATTATTCGGGAATTTTTTATTATTTGGGAATTTCATTATTCGGGAATTTTTTATTATTTGGGAATTTCATTATTCAGGAAGGGACGACTGAAAAATCTCGAAAAATCCCGAAAAATAAAATTTCCGACATTGTAAAATTGAATTATAAAATATCCAAACTAGAAAATTCCCGAATTTAAACAATAAAAAATATTTATTAAATTTAATAAAGATACAATAATCAAATATTTAAAAAAATATAAAAAATTTTTGTCAATGTATAAAGTTGTTTTCAAATATCGTTTGAATTTGAAATAACAATTGAAAAAAATTTATTTCTGAATACAAAATTTTGCTTGAAAACAATTTAAAAATTTTTTTAAATTCGGGAATTTCCTAATTCAGATATTTTATAATTCGGTAATTTTCTGTCGGAAATTTTCCAATTCGAGAATTTTATTATTCATGAAGGGACGACTGAAAACTCCTTATAAATAAAATTCCCGGAAATGTAAAATTGCCGAATTGGAAAATTCCCGAATGAAAATTGCCGAATTATGAAATATCCAAACTAGAAAATTCCCGAATTTAAAGAATGAAAAATATTTATTAAATTTAATAAAAATACACTAATCAAATATTTTTTTCAAAGAGAATTTGTTGTCAATGTTTAAAGATGTTTTAAAGTATCGTTTGAATTTGAAATAACAACGATTGAAAAAAATGTATTTCTGAATGAAAAATTTTGCTTGAAAACAAGTTAAAAAAATGTTTAAATTCGGGAATTTTCTAGTTCAGATATTTTATAATTTGGTAATTTTCTGTTGGAAATTTTATTATTCGGGTATTTTCCAATTCGGGAATTTTATTATTTGGGAATTTCATTATTCAGGAAGGGACGACTGAAAACTCCTTAAAAATAAAATTCCCGAAAATGTAAAATTGCCGAATTGGAAAATTCCCGAAAGAAAATTGCCGAATTCCAGAATTTAAAGAATAAAAAATATTTATTAAATATAATAAAAATACAGTAATCAAATATTTTTATTAAAGAAATTTGTTTTTTCAATTATTGTTTGAATTTTAAATAACAATAATTGAGAAAATATATTTCTGGATGACAAATTTTGCTTGGAAACAATTTAAAAATTTTTTTAAATTCGGGAATTTTCTAGTTCGTATATTTTATAATTCGGAAATTTTCTAGTTCGGATATTAAATAATTCGCCAATTTTCTATCGGAAATTTTATTATTCGAGAAATTTCCAATTTGGGAATTTTATTATTCAGGAAGGGACGTCTGCAAAATTCCGAAAAATAAAATTCCCGAAATTGTAAAATTGCCGAATTGGAAAATTCCCAAATAATAAAATTCCCGAATAATAAAATTGATTACTGGAAAATTCCCCACAGAAAATTGCCGAATTATAAAATATAAAAACTAGAAAATTCCTGAATTATAATTCCGAATTAAAAAAATTAATTAATTAATTAAATAATTAATTAATTAATTAATTATTATTGTTTCTAAAATTATTGTTTGAATTTAAAATGACAATAATTGAAACAAATTTTTCTGGATGAAAATTTGCTTAAATAATTGTTATTTTAAATACACACAATAATTTTAGAAACTTTAAACATTAAAAATAATTTGTTTTTATAAATATATTTGATTAAAGTATTATTATTGTTTGGATATTTTATAATTCGGTAATTTTCTTTCGGGAATTTTCAATTTCAATAATATTATAAACTGTCGGAAATTTTATTATTCGGGAATTTTATTTTTCGGGATTTTTCAGTCGTCCCTTCAAGAATTTTCCAATTCGGAAATTTTCCAATTTCAGTAATTTTATTTTTCGAAAGTTTTCAGTTGACCCCTCTGTTTATCATTTAGGCTTATATTTCAACAGAATGCAATTTTTCTAGTTTTAAATTTTAAGTTTTTTTTATAGGAAATAAAAATAATTTTTTTTTCAAAAGTACGTGATGATCGGACCTACGTCAGGCACAAGCAGTGTGCCAAATCGCGAAGTTGCCGAAAATGCGATTCGAATCAAGAGAAAGGTTTTCGAAGATTTGGACATCGAGAATTTCTGTGAAGATGTCCACCAGGGCGGGCGAAAACGGTACAAATAAATAAATAAAAAATAAAAAATTTAGAAAATTGATTACAACATCAGATTTTACGAATAATAATTAATAATAATATTAAAAACAATCATAAAATTAAAAACAGAACTAATCTAAACAATGAAAGAATTGTTGAATAATAAAACATAAAATATTAAATAAAATAAAAAATATTTTAATTTTATTAACATACCATTTATTTCATTATTCATTTATCATTAAAACAAGTTTTCAGTTCTTTAGATTCGAAAATTTTATAATTCGGACATTTTTTTTATCCGCAATCTTATAGTGTCGGATATTTTTTATTGCCGGGAATTATCTGTTATCAGGAATTTTTTTAAATCAGCTAATATTATAAAGTGTTTGGAATTTGAAATTATCGCGGAATTCACAATTTGGAGAATTTTATATTTGATAAAAATAACCATTTTTGCAATAAAATCTTAATAATAAATATTTGAATTCAGATTACGATAAAAAATTTATTAAAATTAATTTTTCATTTCAAATCTTTCGAATCTATTTTTGAACGAAAAAAAACAAATTTTTTTTAAATTTTATGTCATTTCAAATTTTTGTTAAAAAATTTTCATCTGAGGATCAATAACATTTAAAATAAATAAAATTGCAAAAGTCAAGGGGATTTCTGTGCATAAATTAACTTATGGGTTAACCACTATTGAAGTCAAGTCTATACCTCTTTCTGAATTTTCTTGAACTATTTGGAAATATTTTAGGACATTTTAAAAGATTCCAAAGAATTTTTAATTTATTTCAATAATTTGAAGGGATTTCAAAGGATTTTAAAATATTTTGGGGTATTTTTAAGATTTACGGGTATTTTTAATAATTCCAAGGAATTTTCAATAGCTTTAAAAAGTTTCGAGGGATTTCAAAAAATTTCAAAGGAATTGAAATATTTTAGGATATTTTAAAAGATTCCAAGGAATCATACCTAGATTTCAATAATTTGAAGGGATTTCAAAGGATTTTAAATATTTTAGAGCATTTTAAGGATTTTAGGATATTTTTAATAACCTCAAGGAATTTTTAAAAGGTTTAACACGTTTCAAGGGATTTAACAAGATTTCAAAGGAATTGAAATATTTTAGGGTATTTTAAAAGATTCCAAGGAATCCTCGCTAAATTTCAATAATTTGAAAGGATTTCAAATATTTAAGGACATTTTAAGGATTTTAGGCTACTTTAAAAATAATTTCAAGGAATTTTCAAGAGCTTTAAAAAGTTTCAAGGGATTTCAAAAGATTTCAAAGGAATTTCAATTTTTTAGGCTATTTTAAAGATTTTAAGGTATTTTTAATAATTCCAAGAAATTTTCAAGAACTTTGAAAAGTTTCCAGGGATTTAAAAAGATTTCAAAGGAATTGAAATATTTTAGAGTATTTTAAAAGATTCCAAGGAATCCTTGCTAAATTTCAATAATTTGAAAGGATTTCAAATATTTAAGGACATTTTAAGGATTTTAGGCTACTTTAAAAATAATTCCAAGAAATTTTCAAGAACTTTGAAAAGTTTTCAGGGATTTAAAAAGATTTCAAAGGAATAAAAATATTTTAGGGTATTTTAAAAGATTCCAATGAATCTTTAATAAATTTCAATAAATCTAAGGGATTTCAAGGGATTTAAAAAGATTTCAAAGAAATTAAAATATTTTAGGGTATTTTTGATAATT
>CAKNYM010040866.1:0-20572 GCA_932195095.1 Andricus curvator
AGAATATTGAGTACAAATGAGAAGAGGTCCCTGTTAGACTCTTCGTCGTCCGATAGGTTGTGAATCAGGACATTGCAGGAGCGGGCTTGTCGCTGAAGAAAGCCAACCTCTCTCTTGAGTGAACTACATTTTTCTTCTAATGCCTGATGAATCTCTTTCAGCTTTTTATATTGTGCTTTAGTTGTGCTGAATTCAATTTTAAGAGCATCAAAGTCGGACTTCAATTGAGCTGTGTCTGTTTTAAGCAGTTTGACGTCCTTTTTGGTTTCCTCTGTGTCGGCTTTGATGGAGTTTAATAACTTCAGTACATTTGCATCGCCATTCATTTTTGTAAATAGTAGCTACTTTGAAAGCGGTAGATAAGAGCGATCGATAACAGCTGTCACCACACACACACAGCGCACCAAGCCTGGTTAAATCACGCACACTACTTGAGGGGCAATGCGAACTTGATAAAGATGGCTGTTCTAGACCACAAGTTCCTCAGAAAGACACAAAACCGGTCAGAATTTTGACAGAAAAACACAAAATCAGGAGCAAAAACTTATCCCAGCAGGTATCGCAGCACAAAACCAACGCGATAAAAACCAAATAAAATATCTAGCATTTGAGAAACTAGGCCAAATCAAGAAATTCATACGCGGCACGAGAGACACGTGTTGCTCACACCGGCGCCATATTGACAACTGTCATCTATAAAACTTTCATAGCTAGTTTGATTTAAACGCGGATTAATTGGTGGATTCAAATATTGCCTTCTAAATTCTTTTATTCGTCCGTTAGTCGCAAAGTACCGATGCTCCATGGTTGTGTGTGTTCATCTTCGAAAGATTTTGAAAGCGTTTCATCGTTGGTAAGCGATTCGAGTTCTGCATTAATTTTTTCAGCTTGTTCCAACAATAGTTGGTGTTTCGCTAATCTACCTTCAAGCTCGAGAAGTTCGAAATCGGCATTTGGATCCGATTCGGATTGATCTAAAACTTTTTCTAACTTTGTTAATCTACTTTTAAGAGCATCCCTTTGTTTGATTAAAGACACGATTTCTGGATCTGAATCCCTCATTATGATAGCACTTTTGAATCGAAATTGAAACGGACAAAGAGAATATGGATAGGTTCGCACAAATGGATAAGAAATCGGATAGTGCGTCAAAGATAACTTACTCGTAGGATGTGGGAGATGAGATGCAGGACCGCTGGCTGGCTGAAGATGCTGGAGGCTGCGACGGCTCCTTGGATGATTGGACCTCTGGCTGAGAATGCTGTAGTGACCCTCTGGATTGATTGAATCACTGGCATAAATGCTGCAGTGACTCTCTGGATAACGGTGAATATATGGATCTCTCCTTTTTCACTAAACTCTCTTAGATGCTGATTTGCCTTCCGTAGTCCCACACACGGCTGTACACTCGCGGACACTCGTAGTTTTAGTTCTTTGGCGAGAATAGTATCTGCACGATTGTTACACTTGCCCTGGTATGATGGTTGCTTTACGGAAGCAATGTTTTACACACGCGAGAAATGTTTGTTACGCGGCAAAACGTCCGGTTTTCGAAGGACCAAAAAATGTATTGTCTCTGCTATGGTTGTAATATGGGATTAATAAATCGAGGACGTGAGTTTAAATATTAATTTATTTTTAAAAACACACACACGATTTATCCGAATACATGAGAGTTAGAAGGTGAGAGATTCTTTATCAATTTGACTGTTGCGTTTACAATTGTTTGAACATAGTCTGAGGTCTACCCGATCAGGTGTTCTCTTCTTGACGGTTACAAGATTTCTGATTTTTGAAGTGGCAGAACTCACGAGCGAACTCCAAGGGTTAATCAAAACGGGAAAACGCAAAGGGCTTCGAAGGACGCTGATTGGTTACATATATAATGGTGGAGGTGGCAGGACACTTCTTCGCCTGACGTCACATTTTGGATTCTCGGTACAAGAGTAGTGGGAAGTTTATTACTTTGGAAGAAAGTCTCTGAAGGTAAATTGCCCTTGGCAAGGTCTACGGCGCTAATGGCTTCGTAAAGCTGCATAGAATTATAAATTTTAAAATGGGTTTGTACAAACAAGACAGTAAAATTTTATACTTGAGACGTGAGTTTTGACAAAGTATCCAGCTTAGATAGGTTTGCATTACACATCTTCTCCGGCTATAATAAAAGGATTTTAGCTTTAGGATTGCAGGTTTACTTCTATTTACAAGTTTTCGGAGATTTGAAAGAAATAGAAAGTTCGCAGTTTTGATATATCAAGAATTTTCAAGTGACAACAAAACTTACTAAAATTGTAAAATGAGAAATTGATACGACGTAACAGCTGCGACGAAAAAGCACATTTGCTACTAGTGTTGCCGTCGAGCGAGGCCTCGACGTTTTCGAGACAAGACAAGACGAGCCTTACCTGCCGTCTTGAATTGATCGTCTTGGGTCTTCCTTGAAAATTCCGAGGCCTCGAAATGCGAGGCCTTGCCTTGGGCTTGTCTTGGCCTCTTGAGTTTGCACTGCCAGATGTGGGAACACCAGCATTGAATGAAAATACCGTATTCTGAGGCTCCTGCCTCCCTGACCCTTCTCAGGGTTGAACGAAAATCCCGTAATCTAAAACGCCAGCCTCCCCGGCTCTTCTCAGCAGGGGTCTTTTCTATAAGCTAGACGAAAATACGAAACAATTTTTTTTTAATTTTTGAATTACCGATTTGTAAATACAATATTTGGAATGTACAAGTTTTCACGATTCCCGGGATATGTAATTTTTCCAAAAAAGTTGAAAAATTGAATACGCTTAATGTATGAATCAGACCGAAACCGTCTCAAATGAAACAGCTTCTAGTTTTACGCTTGAAGACGCAGAATTCTCGAGAGCCAAATACGATTTTTTTTGTATGAAATTAGGCGCTACATATTTTTTTGTGTTTCCAAAAAAAAGTCTCAAGAAGTTATGCGCATTTCAATTTTGTGCTTTGTATTTAAAAAGACCCAACATCTTTTCTTTAAGCATCTATAACGTTTGATCTAATGGAGACATTTCTCGTGATTTTTGTTATTATAATTGAATTTACAGTCTTCTTTCATAATCCACCGGGAAAATGTGGAAAGTTTTAAAATTAATACAATGGAGGCGGTTTATTTTCTTAAAAATTTTCTTCAAAAATCTTCCCTTATATTGTTATGCGGTTTGAATCAATGTAGTGGCCAGGAGAATCGTTTTCATACAATATAATTTTATACATTTTTTGCAAGCAACGACAGACGAGAAAAATGTTAAGATAAAAGTTTTCGAGTTCCAAAATGTTCTATGAAAAATAACTATTGTTCTTTTGTGATATCTTTCATTTTGTACGATACAAATTTAAAAACTACATTTTAATGGAAAAATATTCTCCTGGCATTCAAAAATGCCTCAGCCGGCTCAAAACTAATGCGATATCTTCCTTGCATAAGCTGAAATTGTAAAAAGAATATGGGAAAAAATAAAAGAGGTTGGGGTTTTCCATAAAATCTTTTTTAATTTCTTCCATCAAGTTTTAAAAACATGAAAAAAATATATATTTCGCAACGCCCCACTGTTTTTATTTTTAAAAATATTGTTTAAAAGGTTCTCCTAATAGATAATGGAAGAAACGCATCCTGTCAAATGTATGCAGGCTAAACTATTTTTGAGGCAGAAGCATCCTACTCCTTAAATCGAAACAAAGGACATGATAAAATATTATGAAATTGCCGAATAATTATGAAAAATGTTTACTCGTGTAATAGAAAACCGCCTCCGAGGAAGGGTTTCGTAACCTATTAAGACGTTAATTTAAGTCCTAACAGAATCTCGAAACAAAAAATTTTGTAATTTCGTACAAAAAATGGTGTAAAAAAAAATTTATTGGATAACAAAGGTAGTAAAAAAAATTGAGTAAAAAAAATTTACGAAAAAAAGTTTTGGAAAAAAATGTTTGAAAAGATTTTTCGTTGAAAAAAAATTTGTTGGGACAAAAATTTTATGAAAAGAAATTGTTGGCAAAAAAACTTTATTAACAAAAAATTAGGTGAAAAAATTGCTTGGAAAAAAACTTTATGAAAGAAAAATATTGGAAAAAAAATGTTGAAAATTTTTTTAAAATTATTATTAATTATAATTATTCAAACAAATATTATTTATAAGTTTTAATTGGTACTCATTATAATTTTGTATTGCAAATTGTTTCTTAAATATTTAAGTATAGTATTTAACTATCACTACTACATTGGGATTGGTGTTATTACTTGCATCCAAAGTCATCCTATGAGAGCTTTAATTTATTATCCCTTCTCAGGTGATCGGAAAATATCCACATCTGCTTGCGGAAACAGAAGCCTCCAAGACGAGGCCAAGGCAAGGCCTTGCTTTTCAAGGTCTTGAGTTTTCAAGGCCTTGAAATTTGTCCGCCTTGCTTTGCCTCGAAACGCGAGGCCTCGAGCTATCCCCCCTGCCCCCCCCCTCCGCCCATCCTGCTTTTGTAACTTCACACCTGGGAAAAATTTGTTCCGCCGACCCTGACTACCATATGTTATGACTCAAGTCTGCAGGTAATGAAGCACCCAGATAACAATGCGTGCGACGCACGTCACTCGCATTTCGTGATTCTCATGCAATGCGTGCGAGAACGCGTGCATCTCGCCAGCAGTATATGATGGTCACTTAGCTGCGAGCATTATGAGTCGCATTTCGCTAGCACGGAACATGGGCACATGCTGCGAGCTTTATGAGTCGCATTTCGCCATCATGAAGATGCGTGAAAATTAACTTATATTTAAAAAATTGCTTAGGCAATTGAATTTATTTTTCAACTTGTTTTTAAATTACATATATTAGTATAAATTAAAAATTTCAATAATTCTAATCGCAAATAAATTTCAAGTGAAATTTATTTTTTCTTTGCACTTTTAATTTGTAATATTTATGAAGAATGATCGAATAATATTAAAAATGGATCCGAAATGAATCCATCAGTGAAATTGTTGAATTCTGAAAAGTATAATTAACAACTTCAAAAGTTTGTATTTACAAACGATTTAAATTTACTTGAAATAATTGAATTTTTAAAGGTTTTGACTGTAAAATTTTTTTAGTATGACAATTCTTAGTTATTACAAAATTTTTAAAATTCTTTCATTTTTAAAGTTTCCCATTTTTAATGATTTTTTAGAACAATTTAATAATGAAGGTTTATAATGGATCATTTTTCCATTTTGAATGGTGAAAATGACGATGAATTTATATTTTGATCTTAGCAAAATTTGTCTTATCAATTTTAATATTAAATAATAATTTTTTGTATAATATCAATTTAATAATCTAAAAATAAAAAAAAACTTAGACTTTGAAACATTAAATTTTTTTCAATTTAAATTTGCCATATTTTAATGGATTCGAATTAAAAATTATTTAAATTCAAAAGTTTTAATAATACAATTTCAATTTCTTTGAATTTTAAAACAACCAATTATCAACATTCTTATCTGAAAATATTCCATTTTTATTGTTCTGAAATGTCCCTATTTCCGAAATTTTCATCTGAAATTATTCAATTTCTAGATTCTTCAATTAAAAATAAAATTTAAACTTTTTTTCTAATAAAATTGTCCAATTTTCAAAATTTTAGTCGGAAATTTTTCAGTCTTATGTAAGAGCTTCTGATTAAAAAATTTTCATTTTGAAACACTTTAAATTTCAAATTATTTCATATTAAACGCTTTTATTTAGAAATGACACGGGTTCAATTGCTTTTCATTCCATTCGAAATATCGTCCTTTATTCGAAATTGTACCTAATCTAAAATTGTTTGATTTGCAATGTTTACAATTCGATATAGTTCAATATATTTGTTTTCATTTAAAGCGTTCTCAATTCGAAATTATTAATTATTATTTCAAAAATCTTTTAACTTAATATTTAAAAATTTGGTCAATAATGGATTTTGAAATTGTTTATATTCTGAACGTTAGGAAATGCAAATCCAGTCTTGAACACTAGTCACTAATAAAGTATGAAATGAATACAACGATTTTACACAAACTCTAAATGATATTCATTCTATATTAAAACTTATTAAAAAATATTCGTGAAAAATCTATCAATAAACATCAGATTCAAAGCTGATGAAAAAAAGATTTAACTTTCCCGGCTGAGCAGCGCCATCTCCATTAAAACTGCAAGCTAAAATACAAATGTCCTTTAAACACTGCATCCATTCGTCTAAAAACGCTTCCGTTTTGAATGCTCTATTTAAATTTTATTATATTCCTTCTAGAAAAAAGTACTATCAGAAGTACTCCACTAACAAAACTGAAACTTTTATAATCATCAAAATTGTCGTTATATGTTGAAGAGTTGGCTGTCCTGGGCGCACCAGATCGAGTCGCATTCGCGTAGTGAATCTGTGTTCGCGATAACACTGATAACCGGGCTTGCACTTTTTCTAAATTGCGCTGAAATGTTAAATTAAACTCGTAGCAGGTAAATTCGCGTATCGACGCGAGTTGAGTGCGTTCGAGGGAGTTGAAGGACCTTGAAATCTCTTAACACCGGTGAGTATTAGGCATTTTTCTAGAGACGGGTTCGGCCGTCCTTTTCTCAAGGTTGTTATCTGCTCTTGTGGCAGCCGGTGGTTCATCGACCTTGACTCTGTCGCAAATAAACGAGTTTTGAATTGTTCGACGACCGATGCAGAGTCTGAAAATCCTGAATTCGGTTTACCCAGCGAATTTATTCCAATCCGTTCCACGTCTCAACCGACGCCGATAGACTCCTAACCTATGTTTTTGCGCGTTTGTCTATTCGCTACAGTAAACTCATCGCGTTTAACCGGTTCCTTTCCTGGAATTTCAGGCAAGTTGAGACCTGTTTTTTTCAGGGTCGAACGTCAAATATTAGGCTTTCGTAATTGCGAATTTGCGAAAGAAAGATAAGGAAAAAAAGCTTGAATGGTCGTTTTTGGTAGTGTAGTTATGCCTGTCATTTTCCTAACCTATTTTCGTTGTCAGTTATGAAGAAGAGCATTTGTCTGGTCATCGTCCTAATTTGGTCATAATTTTCGTAAGTTTTTAAATTAAAATTGTAGGCTACTGCAGTAAGTTATTTTTGTAACTGATATTAGAACCATCTGGTAGACACTGGCAATTTAAACTACATGCTTTAACCTGGTTTCTTTGAGTAATTTCAAGAACTGCAGTTCAACTAGTTTAAACTAGTGTTTTTACAAATTGTTGAATACATTATTTTGCAAGTGGATTCGAAATATATTCAGTTTTCACTATCGTGGACTTACGTTATTTCTCTTATTGACCATTTAGAAAAACTTTACAAAAAAAATGGTAGAGTCAGTTGGTTTTTTGACAGGTACATTTTTTCATTCTTGCAATTAGTAGAAAAACCTAATTAGTCACTTAAAATCACAAGAAATAATGCAATTTGTAATTAGAGCGAGTTTAATTGGAAGTTGCAGAAACTTAAGTGCTTCAATGACATTTTCTTGATCTGTTCAATTTTGAGCATTTTAAAATTAATAGTATTTTAGTTTCGATTGTTATTGTTTGATTTATATACATTTTTTACATTCTCATCATTTATGATACAAGGTATTATGTTTATGTGATTCTATTGAAATTTATAAAAAGAACTACTTTTTAAAATGCCTTCACGTTTTGTTTAAATCTTCGTCTTCTTATTTTGAAATACTTTAGCATCTTCGAAAACCCCTTAGTATCTTCTTAAATTATTTTAAATCTTATACAAATTATTCTAATTACTAGGCACGGTAGGTTTGATTTCAGTGATGCTTCGCGATTATTTTGAGACAAAAAAATCGCTGGAGGGATTGTTGATTGAACTCAATTTATATTTATTTTTGTGAGGTTATTGTGTATATTTTCGTGAGAATAAATATATAAATATATAAATATATAAATATATAAATATATAAATATATAAATATATAAATATATAAATATATAAATATATAAATATATAAATATATAAATATATAAATATAATATATATATATATATATAATTCAAATAATAATTTTAAAAAAATTGTTTTAATTATTCCTTAATTTTAAAAACAATTTCAAAAATGTTAAAACAAGTTTTTAAAATCATTATTTAAATTAATTATTTATTTATTAAAATAATTTTTTTCGGGAATTTTCCAGTGTCGGGAATTTTCTAGTGTCGGGAATTTTCTAGTGTCAGGAATTTTAAAGTGTCGGGAATTTTATATTGTCTGTAATTTTATAATGTCGGGAATTTTATTTTTCAGGAATTTACAGTAGTCCCAACATTTTTCGGGAATTTTCAGTCGTCCCATAATTTTTCTTTTCGTTCTTGTAATACTTTAGAATAGAGCAAAATTAGAAACAGGTGGCTTTTATTTTGAACAAATCATTGTTACTATGTTGAGTAAGAAGAATTTTGTATGAATTAATTAAGTTGGCCGGACCCTACGAAAATGCAATTTAGGGCCGACGGCGACCTGACAGAAAAGTTTCTGCTTATTAAAAAATTACTTGAACTATTCACAGGACAGATTTTTCAAAATTTTCAAAAGGTGTACCCCACTTTTTAAGGACTATTTTTTCTGGGTTTGCCCTTGTTATCGTTGTTATGAGTTGCTTGAGCTCCTTAATTGTATTCGTGCCATTACACCGAACATGAATCTGTCTGCCCGAAGGCTCAATACAAATTATATTAAACATTTCTATTGTTCTGACTATGCATAATAAATAACACCACGCAGTAACCTGTAGCGATAAATAGTTCAAGGCTATTCTGAAAAGAAACAGTATTTACCAAATAAAAAAAATTGACAGCCTTGTGATTATCTACTGAAAGACATTATTTTCTCTTCATTCTTAGCTCTATATGAACAAAATATTCGATTTTTTTACCAAGAATTATTGGAGAAAATTCTCTAGGATTTTTTGAATAGGGATTTGCGTGTGAATTATATTCCATGCTTTTATATTATTTATTTTTTAATAATGGGTACTTTCTAGATATGGGTCATTGTCACAAAGTAAGTTTTGATGTCCCTACCGTACATTATAAATTTTAAACCTTAAAGGTTAGATTTATTGTTTTTAAATATTCATTAAAAAAGTAATTTTATAAAACTGATTAATTTAGAAATAATTCCATATATAGAAATACGAAATTTTCCACAAATTTAATGTGTGGAATTTACATGATATTGTTCTCACAAAATATTTCAAGGTTAATTGGTTTATTATTATGATTAATTTTATTTCACTTATTAAAAATTAAATTTTATTAATAATTTAAATAAATTTGATCATTAAAAATTATTACGCTTATTTAACAAATAGTTGGCAGTATTATTCTTGCATTAAATATCTTTTGTGTCTACCGAACTTCAAAAGTGCTATTAATATAATTAAGGTCGCTTATTATTTGAGCCCACTATCGTCTTTGTATCTCTAAAATAGTCCTCTTTCACTTTGTAATGCTATAATCAATTACAATTTTCACTTTAAAAATTTAATTTATTTCAATTCTAAGACAATTTATGTGACAATGAGCCATATATCGTTGAATTATGAAACGCGATATAAAATTGTTTCACTTAGATGATTGACCCGTGACTGATTATGTATTAGTATATACCTGTTCCCTTCCAACTTCATTTCTATAGAAACTATATTTCCCATTCTACGAAGTAGCAGTTCATATTATATCTTATGTTTATTCTCAACATCCTGACAGAAAAGATGTCTAAGAAGTATCAAGATTTTGGAAATCTAGACCTAAGGCAAAAGAGAAGGCGCCTGTCTTTGTTACGTCAAACTCGGAAAGACTCAGATGATTCTAATAGTTCAAACTCCAGCTTTGATGAAAGGTCGGAGAATGAAGTGAATTCTGACTCCAGTTCTGACGAGAGGCCTCACCATTGTGTGAATGAAATTCCCACTTCATCTGATTCTGAAGATGTTTCAACGAGATCTGGGGAAGAAGTTCTTAGCCATGATGGAGAGATTGACAGTTCAAATGATGAAGACGCTGATATGGAAATGGATGATAATGTTTTTGTGGAGGATACAGACGAAGAAAATGATGAAATTCATGAGAACGAGAATCTGGATGCTGATGTTCCCGAAGATCCTGTATCTCTAATGAAGAGAGCATTGAAAAATGTATTTTTAGCGGCTGATATTAAACACAAGCAAGGGAATATGTTATTGAAAACGTTGCGCGAATATCCTTTCAATTTGACACATCTACCAAAAGACACGAGAACTTTGTTGAATACTCCAACTGTGGTTGCAAGTAGACAAGTTCAAGAGATTGCAGGTGGAGAATATTTGCATATTGGAATTAAGCGTACACTTATCAAAAAATTGGAAAGTGTTTCTGCTAATATGTTACCTGAAATCATTGAAATTGATTTTAGTACGGACGGCGGCAAAGCAGACAAGGGTGCATATCAATTTTGGGCACATCAATTCAGAGTTTTTAATATAAAAGATAAAAGGCCAATGATAATTGGAATCTTTCAAGGAAGACATAAACCCACAAACCCATTCGACTTTTACGAACAATTCATCCAGGAGATTGTCGATATTCGTGCCCAGGGTGGAATAAATATGAGAGGTCAACTGTTACCCTTAAATATCCGATGTTTCATTGCAGACGCACCAGCACGTGCATTTGTCTTGAATCACAAAGGTCATGCCGCATCAAACGCTTGCTCCAAGTGTAAAATTGAAGGACATCGTTGCACCGTACCAGGATTTGAAAGAACAATGGTTTTTCCGGACATTGGGCATGAACCCAGAACTGATGAAGAGTATGCAAATATTATTGACGAAGACCACCATCATGGCAGAAGTCCTTTATCGGCAATTATGGGTTTGGTGAGTCAAGTTCCATTCGAATGTATGCACTCTGTTTGGTTAGGAAACGTAAAAAAAATTTTACATGCTCAAGTGGAAGGAAAGCATGGCCGTCAAAGATTGAGTGGAAGAAAATTGAATATTATCAATTCCAGATTGACATTACTTACTTCGTATTGCCCCTCAGAGTTTAATCGACGACCAAGGGCAATAACTGACTTTCACAGCTACAAAGCTACAGAATTTCGACAAGTCTTGTTGTATACAAGTCCAGCAGTATTTAAAAGTGTTTTCGCAAATGAGTACTACGACCACTTCATGATACTTAATGGTGCCATGCGTCTTCTTATATCTGAAGACACACCGCGAGAAATGCTTCCATTCTGCCAAGCAAATTTGGAAAGTTACGTGAGGTCATGCGAAGTACTGTACGGACAGCAGTTTCTCTCCTACAATGTTCATTCCCTTTTGCACTTGGTTGCCGATGTTGAACAGTTGGGTAGTTTAGAAACATTTAGTGCGTTTGATTATGAAAATAACATGCGAGCATTCCCCAAAAAAATTCGGAAACCTGGCCTAAAACTACAACAGTATTTTAAAAGAACATTTGAAATGAATGATGTCGCTCTCGCACCGATTATTGATAATAATCAAATTCAGTTATCAAAAACTCATGCTCAGGGACCACTTCCAGAAGATCTTCCTGCAAATTATTGCCAGCAGTTTCATAAGCTAGTAGTAGGTGAAGTCACATTTGCAACGAACCTACGCGACAGCTGCTGCATTCTTCAAAACTCTCTAGTTTGCCCGATTAGGAATATAGTGAATGTTGAAAGAACTACTTTCTTAATTGTTCAGGAGTTTCAAAGGGTAGATGCCGTATATGACGTTGGATTAACATCAGATGTGGTAGGAATCTATCACTGCTCCAATTTATCAGATGTAGTCCAAGCAGTGAATTTTAATCAGGTGAAGAACAAGATCTACAGGATGCCTATGTGGAGTAATATTGAAGGAGAAGAAGAACGTACTGTTGATAATGAGTGGATCTGTATTAGCTTATTGACATCACTCGTTATTCCTCAAAATTGAATATCGATCAATCAAGCTTCATTGGTTGGAATTCTAGAAAAATGCAAAAGTGAATATTATCAAAACTAGGTGCATGTCACAATTTTCGATTATGCAAATTTAGGTTTTAGCTGATTTAATTAGCAAACCAATCCCATTCAGAATTTACACAAAAAATGTTTTGTAGTTGAAATTGGTGAAATTGAAATATTTTTTAGTTAACGTGATTGGGAGATTCTAAGTGATATTGTTGTATTTAAGTAATATGAGAAAGAAGTGTTTGTGATAATAATAAAAATTGGGATACCTATATCTTATAATGAACGCATCCAAATTTCTTTGCAGCAGTTGTTTTGATACTACAAAATTGCTGGTTGCGTATAAGAATGTAACTCAGAAAAAAATTTTATTGAATACATTCAAGTATAATTGAAAGATTTGCAACAGATATTTAATGAACTCAAAAACCAATGTATGTATAGTGCTACACTAAATTTATAATTAAGGGAAATGTTCATGTTACAAGGCTTTTAATTTTTTTGTATTCTATTGTTTTCTTTTTTTACTTTGTCTACTTCAAAACATGAAATTCACATTTATATAAACTCGTATCTCACAATAACCTGTACTCTAAAAAAAATTTATTTCTTTTGCATAAATACACTTTTAATCAGTCTTTCTGAAGAGATTTTTTATATTTGTTTATTTAATTGTAGCACTATGGAAGGCGAATCTGAAAAACATGCTAAGTCATCAGCACGCAAAAGAATAATTCAAATTACCAATTGCGGTAGAATAAGCAAACTTCCGAAGAACCTACAAACAACATCTGAAGACGATGGTCCTCCTCAAAAAAGGACTATATCTTTGATCTCAATTGAAGCAGAAAAACACAAATTACGAGCTGCTTTAAAATTATATAGGCAAGGACATAAAATGAAGGACGGTAGCGATAAGGCAATAACTCCAAATGGAAACCATCTGACAGCAAAAGTAACGATCACTGAGCAAGCTGCATTTCAAAAAAAGAATCTCGTTCAGCACACAACATATGAAACATCAATCTCTCCACAAAGAACCGATTCTTCTGCCAAATCTGCGGTGATTACAGAATCTCCCTTAAACGTCAGCATTCCTTATATAGGCAACTTGTAAGTAAATATTCCAGACATTATCCTAATTAAAACAATATTTTTATATCAGATATCTATTTAACTTTCTCATGCCAACGGCCATACCACGCTGAAAAAACCAGTTGATCACTGAAGTTAAGCAGCGTTGGGCGCGGTTAGTACTTGGATGGGTGACCATTCGAGAATACTGCGTGCTGTTGGCACATCGTGGGTGTGGTGAGCCCACACTTGTAGTTATTTACTACAAGAAACTATCCACCTAGAAACACTACCCAAATCCGGTAGTGTCACGCCTACCCTGAAAGGGAAATGGCTTAATGGTATAATTGGATATGCCAAGTGAGGTAAATTCTGTTTCTTTTTTTGTAGACATGACTCTCCATTACTACAAGACGAAGATAATTCATTTGCTAAAACATTACAATTGTTGCTGTAAGTAAAATATTTTTATTTCTACAAAAATGAAGCTAATATTATGTATTATATGTTTATCCCCAATGAGTACTTTAGTGAAAGCTTCGGTTTGAAATTCATTCCGAATTTTCCCGAAAAAAATCAATCCCAAATTTCCCGAAATTTGTATCCGAACCCAAAAGTTTGATTCCAATGTAATCCGAAGGAAGTTTTCAATCCGAATTAATCCGAAGCCCATTCAAAATCAATCCGAATTAATCAGAATTAATCAAAATGAATCCGGTCAATCCGAATTAATCCAGTCTATCTGAATCAATACGAATGATTCAGAAAAATTCGAAATAATTCGGATTGAAGGTTCGGATTAATTCTTATTGACCGGATTCAGTTGGATAAAAGGTTCAGATTGATTTTTAATGGACTTTAGATTAATTGGGATTGCAAACTTCCTTCGGATTAGATCGGAATGAAACTGTTCGGTTCGGATACAAATTTCAGAATGATTCGGAAAATTTTGGATTGATTGGGAATGAATTTCAATTCGAAGCTTTCGCTAAGGTAGATTTATTATTTTTCAACATAGAATGTTTATTTCATGTATTTAATCTGAAACATATTTCATTTATGTCTAGTAAAATCGAAAAGGGAGGAGAAAAGACGATGGGAGAAAATAAAGAGATTTTATGTCAAATCAAGAATATAAATCAACAAAATGTTGAGATCATTGAACAAAATAAGGAAATTATGAATGAACTGCAGGTGATGAGAATTATCTTGGATGAACAGCCCAATAGGAATGTAAAAGACAAATTCTCGGATTAACTCTTTGAACCACTGGAAGGATTCCCCTTGAATACCTTAGAACAGTTTGACAGAGCTGAATGTGAAACAAATGAAAACTTGCGCAGTGATCTGGTAAGAATTTTACATAATTGCATTATTAAGTATCGTGTTAGCACTCCGACCCAATGCGTACTCTAACATTATAATGTTGCATTTGTAGGCGTTGTAAACATGCAGAATGATTAGATGCAGTATAGAAACGAATACAAAATTTTTGTTTCAGTATGGCTATTTAAAAGGTCGAGGTGCAGCTAAATTGCGAGAATTTTGTAGTCTGGCTTTAAAAATTACCATGACTGACGAATTAATTTCTCAGTTCACATGGCTTGGCAGCAATAAAAGTGCAAAATTTGGAGATACAAGAATCTCAAAAGTTATATATAGTACGTTTTTATTTTTTGACTAAATTATTTACATTAAAGTTATTTCAAATAATTTGCTGTAAATACTAATATTTTTGTTTTCTTTCAGAAGCTGCAAAAGATTGCCCTTATTTTGAAGGACCACGAAATAAGAACTGCTACAAAGAGGAAATAAAAGAGGTTTTTCGATCGGCGAAACAAAGGTTCACATTATCATTAAGAAAGCGCACGTCTACAGCAGAAGAGGACGAAATGGAGGACGGAATGGAGGATGAAGAGAAGGAGAATACTGAAAAAAATTCGTGCGAGAATTTAAATAATGCATTAAACGAAGAAGAGATTATGAACCAATTGGCCCTACTCAATAGATTGACTAACGCCGAGTTAGTTTGCCAGTTGGCAGTAATTTAAATTTTTTAATGTTATAGTTGACATATAATGTAAGAGTTCATAAATTTAAGAATACTTTAAAAAAGTATATTTATATGTTCATAGCATCTTAGAGAAATACTAGCTTTATCTTCGCCAAATACAAGCCTTTATGTATGCATGCCTCAACTAGGCAATTATGAAAGACTGGTTACTATATGTTCATAGCACTTTAGAAAAAAACTAGCTTCATCTACGCCAAATATTAGCTTTATATATTCATGCTTAATCTAGGCAATTTTGAAAGACTGGTTACTTTAATAATTTTGACAGTTGGAAAATAAAAATTTGATTAAATATATTCGTTTCCTCTTTTCACAATATATATATAGAATGAAATATGTACGTCCAAACGAATTAAAAGAGCTCAGAATTTTGTCAATTAAAAGAAGATATTTTCTACCGGTATTCCGCCTGATAAAACTGACCTTTGTTTACGACCGACAAAATGGGCTCTTTGGTTTATTGGACGTATACAAATATTAATATTACACCATTTATTATTTTGAGAGCATAACTAATCACGACGTGCGAGCGATATGCGTCGCACGCGTGACCCGCACGACATGCGAGCGATATGCATCTCAATTGATGACACATATGTCTGCGTTGGTGAGTGCATCTCGTGCGTATAGATCGGCACGACTTGCGTGCATAATGGGTCGCATATTGCTCGAATTTTGTTATCTGGGCACCCAGTGTGACCAATACTGATTCATTCAGGGGCGAACACACCGTATACGAAAACCTGGGGCCGCCGAATTCATGCATGCAATATTCACGCCGAATCAGAGTAACCGTACAATTTTCGGCAACCCGAAAGTATTCCCTTCTTACATTAAATGATAATATACAAGCTCTCTGTTTAAAAAGGCAGATTATACAATTATGCAAGATATCGTAAGTCTGTGTCGCTCAATTTGCTCCGAAAAATAACAAATTTATTCGCATTGTACACCAACTTTGCATGTTTGCACAACTGGAACAACTCAGGGGCTGTCTGCAATAACCCGTCATAGAATTTTGTTGAACCTGAGAGCTTGCACAAAAAGATTTAAAATTTTAATTTTTCAAACAGATATTGAAATATGAACTCTAAAGCCGGTTTTTGACCCGAATTATTTTTGGGCCAAAAAACCAAAAAAAATCCTACAGTATCTACTAACAATAATAAGTCAATTCCACCATAAACGGACCACCCCACAGTGGGGCCAAACCGAAAAAACCCGGACGAATGTCCAAAAAATGAAAGTTTTCAATGAGGATTTTTGAACCTAGGATTGGCTACAGTAGTAGTAGTAGTTGAAACGTAGCGTTCGTGCGAGCAGTCAGTATTACGTTCAGAAGAGAGAAAAGGAGACGTGGGTGTTTCAGTAAGCCTGAATTGTTGGAAGCATCAATTCCATTCAAACAAAATGGAATCAACTCCTAGAAGTAAGTAAAATATTATACCCATTTATAAAATTGTATTGTATTAAGCAAAAAATTATGAGATGAAGAATATCGCATGTGATTTTCAATCTAAAAAATAACAAAATTGGTCGCTTTAAAGTAAAATAGTACAATGTTACGCATTTTTAAGTCTTAGAAACGATTAGAGGTTGTAGATTAACGTATTACAAATGGAATATTCCATTTTTTTGTGAAAAAATATATGCATTGCGTGAATAACGCTCTCGCTCTCTAAAGAGTAAACAGTGGGGCGTAGTCAAAATGATCAAATTAGACGAATCGTTTGAGCTGAGCGAATAAAATGTGTTTTGCTCAAGTTAGAATTTTTTGAAAATGGCCAAAAAACATGTTCTTTTGGATTGAGTCCTATGCACACATTTTAAAAAAGGTTGAATGTGTCAAACCCAAAATTTCTTTACCTTGAATCGAAGAAACATACTATTATATTGTTTTTTTCGAAAAAAAAAATTTTAGTGATGTTTCAAGCGTTCAAAAATGGTCACTTTTACGTTTTTTAAGCGATTTCGACGTCTTGATAATGTTACATCCCGAAATTTTACAACATTTAATGTAACGCCTAGCTAGGCGCAACCCACCTTACCCCACACCTTTCAGGCTAACTCAATAAACTACAAGCAATAGCATTACCGATCTTCTCTGAGTTTGAACCTAAGTATGGTAACTAACTGCACGACGGTCGGTAAGATAGAAAACACAAGATACTTAAAGTATTACCATGAAGGGATAAGAGCTCAGAGAACACCGATAACTTAGCATACGTTCGGTTAATGAGAGATTGTAGTTGCAGACTCTACCACTATAACATAATTAAGTATATTTAATAACATACGAATCTATGCATATTCCTAATAATCCGTAACATAAACAATAACAAAGTCAAAACTAATCATATGTAACATGAACACACGCGTATGTCTAAATTAAAGTAATAATTTATCGATGTACTGTCATACTACAGTTTACTATTAAAGTGTAACCTACCTAGTGAAGGAATATGTCAATGGTCGGACACACTGTAACCGAAAGTGTCCAACCAAAATTACTGAATATCATCAAGCTAGTTGTAGAATTCATATTCGTGAAAGAACAATAGATGAGGTAATCGTTAACCGAGAACGTCAGCAGGGAGAACTTACATGTTTGTCGTTCGCGTAACTTGATAATCATTAGCGAGATTCAATCTTCTGATCGTACGTGCTCTTTACACTTTTGGACAAACTTTCCACTTTTGACATCGTACGTGATTTTTGCGAAGTCCAAGGTGTATATAAACCCCAGCGCAACCCTTGTCAATTGTCTGATGTTCCTAGCTGTCACACTGACAACTTCGATCTAAAAGTCACGTACTTTTGTTCCTTCGTTCCTGGCAGTCACACTGACAACTTCGATACACAGATCGCGTACTTCAAGTCTTTGTGAATTAAGTAACGAATCTTCAAGTTGTGAACTATGTCCCTTCGTTTTCGATCGTCGCATGAGTCTATTCCGGGTAAAGTCCGCAATGTCATACGTCCGTGAAAACAGAACTCAAGAGTGGATTCGGTAGCTAATATAGGACCGTGTATCGCTCCGCGGGTTAATTGTAATTGTGAATTCCTTAGCTATTACCCAAACCAACTCTGCGAGAGGATCCTGCCGTTGTCCTCTGATTATAGAGACGCAAGCGACAAACTACTACTCTCTCTTGCCCTTCTACGAATAAGAAGGTACATGTAAGTCTAAATTTATGTAACTGTCAATCTTATCCATTACCTTTATAATAAATCGTTCACTATCATAACTATCTTTTCGTTGTATTGAGCACTGATTTAAGGCAGTTCGCATAGAGCTGACAAGAGACAAACGTACCCACAAATAAATAATTGGTCAGGTCTTACCAGCCTGACATAATCAGCTCACTAGCCTCCCTCCTTCTAAGCATTTTCCAACCTACCCTCGCCTTTACTTCGGGACGTAGCAATAGGACTAAAAAATTTCTTTTCTGAAAAAACGAAATAATAGCATATTTTTTTTATTCAAGCGGAGGAAATTTCAGGTTTGACATACTCAACTTTTTTTGAAATGTGTGCATATGACTCAACCCAAAAGAACATGTTTTGTGACCATTTCCAAAAAATTCTAAATTGAGCAAAAAATGTTGTTTCAATTCATAATTTTTTATTATTATTCACTAGCAAAAACTGTATATAGAAAAAATTTGTCATAATTTTCGAAGCAATAGGGAGATTTTTTTAAATTTTCAAAAATTTGAATTTTCAAATAAAAAAAGAGAACAGAATATATCAAACGATTCGAGTAATTTGATCATTTTCACTCCGCCCTAGTAAACAGTCCATACGACAGCGTACGCAACAGAAGTAGAGCCTGATTCAACTAGTTGAAACTTGAATCTACGTGAGAATTTACGTACATTTTAAAAATCGTGTCCAACATATTGGAGCCGCCATCTTGAGTTTGTCAAATCTGAGTTCAGATTCGTGTTTAGCGACCCCGAAAACCCCCATGTACAAATCTTGGGCAGAATCTACGTACATTTTAAAAATCGTGTCCACCATATTGGATCCGCCATCTTGAATTTTGCAAATCTAAGTTCAGATTCGTGATCAGCGACCCCAAAAACCTCCATGTACGAATCTTGGGCAGAATCTATCTACATTTTAAAAATCGTGTCCACCATATTGGAGCCGCCATCTTGAATTTTGCAAATCTGAGTTCATATTCGTGATCAGCAACGCCAAAAATTCCCATGTACCAATTTTGGGCATAAGCAACGTACATTTTAAAAATCGTGTACACCATATTGGATCCGCCGTCTTGAATTTTGCAAAACTGAGTTCCGATTCGTGATCAGCGATCCCAAAAACCCTCGCGTCGTCAATTTGAAGACGATTTCTTGACTTTTCGGACATTCGTCTGGGTTTTTTCGGTTTGGTCCCATAGTGCCCCCTCCCCCCTATTCACCCCGACCATCCCTTCAAAAAATGATAACTTCATCGCTTGTATACACCTTTCAAACTTGTATTTGCTCAATAAAGTACACTATAAACTCTCTATGAACTACCTTCACTCTTATTTACTACTTTTAGCCTTTTTACCCCCCCTCCCCCCCCCTTAATAAGGGTGAAGGGGGTGGTTTTATTAATAATTTATGTGCAGGGTATGTAAATACAAAATATGTAAGCTTGATCACCAGACTTGACTAGGGTATCCTGATGTTTTTGGGATCGCTGATTCCGAATCCAAGGTCTGTTGACTCTTATCACGTCAGAGTCAAGGTCATTTGAAAGCCAAATCGTAAGAAAGGCGAAAAAAAATACTAAAAAATACATATATAAGGTTCGGCCATCCCAAAAACCCCAGGATACCCTAATAAAGTCTGGTGATCAAGCTTACATATTTTTTATTTACATACCCTGTACATAAATTATTAATAAAAACAACCCCTCCACCCTCCTTAAGGGGGGGGGGGGGTAAAACGGCTAGAAATGGTATATAAGAGTGAAGGTAGTTCATAGAGAGTTCATAGTGTACTTTAAGAAGCAAATAAAAGTTTGACAGCTGTATACAAGCGGTGAAGTTATCATTTTTTGAAGGGGTGGTTGGGGTAAATAGGGGGGGGGGGTCCGTTTATGGGGGAATTCACTTCTTATCCCTATTGAAAATTCCGACGTCGGAAACGTCGTAAGCTACGTAGAAAAGGACGTCGTAAACTACGTATAAACCGACGTCGTATACTACGTGTGGAATGACGTCGGAAACTACGTAAGAAACGACGTAGGAAACTACGTCGGAAATTGGGATAGTAACCGACGTAGGTTCCGACGTCATTTCATACGTGGTTTCCGACGTCGTTTCATACGTGGTTTCCGACGTCGTTCCAGACGTAGTTTACGACGTCGGTTTATATGTAGTTTCTGACGTCGGTCCATACATAGTTTACGCCGTCGATAACTACGCAGTAAA